>NMUG010008510.1:0-11612 GCA_002855965.1 Monotropa hypopitys | reverse complement strand
TAAATTCATAGATTATCCAAACCGAAACGTGAAATTTTACAAATAATTTAATATATAAATAAATATATTTCTAATGTTATAAACTATTTTTAATAATTATACATATTTAACTGATAATCCAATTTTTGTCATTCTGTATTCTTTTTTTCCTGTTATTTAAGAGTAGTTACAACTTGTTTGCATGAAGTCTCACCCACATGAATCATAGTCTTGAGTTATTTAGTTACCCCAACATAATATTTTTATCTTTTTGTCTCACTTTTTAGCATTGATGACCACACTTAGTTTATAAAGTAATATTTGAAAGATTTATCAAGAGCAAGTTGATACTAGACTCACGGAAGTCATCTTTTTTACTATGGAATGTTTTTATACTAATTGGAGTTAAATTTGAAAAGTTATGAGAGTCATGAATGTAATCTGCGGATAAAACCAAGACCGGACCGTGAGATTAGGTTCAGATTGGAACCGATCCGTGAAACTTTTAGTTCAGACACGAATTGTATTTTCTTGGAACCGTGAGATTAGGTTCGGTCCTCGGATTCGTAGGAGTCCGAACCGATCCGGACCGTGCACAGCGCTAACCTGCACAGATCAATGACCAGCTGACTAGTATTCTAATACTGTATAATTCAAGCGACTAACAAAATGTCTAAACCCCTTAAATATTGCACACATATAGAGGGTCTCTTAAGAGGCCATACAGGAATTATTTATGGTTCCACATGTTTTACATTCCAAGAACACTACCAACGGAAAGAGAAACAAATACAACAAGGCCTGATTCAATATCAGGTTCACAGCATACAATCCGTCCGAGCAGGCAGCCGCCGGAAAAAGTTGACCGGTATTGACGGCAACCGGTGGCGAAACCTTGGATGCCTCATTACATAAAGCCCTGTTAGACCCGCCACAACCTGGAAAGGCGTAACATACAATACTATAGCAGCCACAAGGCAGAAAGTTACCGATATGGCCGTGGCTCGTGGATCACGCCAGCTCAGCAGAGACTGGAGCCGCTCACCCTGCGTCGCAATGTCACCGACCACAGTCTGGATCCGGCCCGCCACGCTCCGCAGCCGGTCGTACCTCATCCTCACCAGATCCGGGCTCTTACTTGTGGGAAACGTGTCGAACTCCTCGTCCAGCTCGTCCGGGTGGGTGCCCTCGGCTTGAGAGATCTTAATGTTCATGTGGGGAGGGTACCTCGGCCGGTAACGGAAGTTCCATATTCCTATAAGAAACATATACATGAAAACTGTGGGCAAGATCAGTTCAGGGAAGCAAACCAGCATGATAAAGAGCACATGAACAAGCACTGTTGTGATGGGATTCTTCCACAAGCAGATATCCCCAAACCACTTCCCAATGGCAAAAAGTCCAGAAAAAACTGACATTAATCGGAAAAAATTTGCTTTGCTCCTCCGCATGCTCCAGAGGTGGGAGTCCACATCAGACATGTACTCCACCACCTCCTTCCGAAGTGGCGGCTCGGCTCGGCCTAGCCGAGCTGCCACTATGTTGACTGCTTGGTGACGAAGCATATCGAGCTGCATTATGGCGAAAGGCCGTACGTAATGCATTTTGGGCAGCAACGGCCGCAAGTATATGTACATCATGTTTACGAAAGATGTGCATGAAAAACGTATTGCCAAATGCAACTCCCCCATCTTCTTAACCCCGGTTGGGTGAAGAACCAGAAGTGGATAACAGTGTGTGTAAACGCGACCTGCTTCAAGGGTAGATATCCGTATCCGAACCTTGCCGATTTTCAAGTCCTTACCATTTGAACCCCCAAGTTGACTATTATCAAAGACGCCAACAGTTAGAACCGTTGCTGGATCAAAAACCTCCCAGGTGTACTGCTCATTATACTTGGGAAACAAGTTGTCTACAATGGTGCGAGTCCGGATCCATTTGTGACCATATTTTGCTACACAATACGTATCAGACGTACCCTTCCCGTCTCTCATTTTCATAGGATGGAGCCCTACTGCATTTAAAACCCCAAGTTCTAAAACCCCCATTGGCGGCTTCCATAGCTGTTTTGCCGTGGGTCGGAGATCGCTACTATAGTGAGTCGACTCGTCCAAAACATGGTACCCTCCATCTAGACACACTCTCAGATGGAGCCTACTGGAAAATCTCTCTTTCTTCAGCTGATCCACATCCACAGCAACTGGCTTTTCCAGGTTGAACCAACGGGAATGGATGGTGCGATCATCCGCCCGCTTCTCCACAATGCTCAAAGGAATGATGACTCTCCCGATGATCTCGTCTTTTCCGGGACCCACTCGATCCTCCACCGTAAGAATGAGGTGATCTTCAAAAGGCTCGGCCACAACAAACAGGAGGTCTTCATTCCACATCGGGTTGAACGTCCGAGACTGAACGTTTTTCGTTTTTGTAACTTGGTTTCCAATCTGTGCCTTGACATACACATCAGGGAAACGATTCTTCTCCGTAGGAACTAGGTCCTGTGCCTCAACTACATTGACTCGCACATACCATAACCGGGGCGCTTGATACACCTTGGAACGTATTAGTGTAGACGCGGCAGCTGTGCTGTCAATAGGCGTAGCTGCATCCGAATGCCAAGCATCCGGAAAAGCCTCATCGGCTTGAGTGCCAATCCAGACCGCGAGCATCAACTCCCCCTTTATCTTATCTCCTTTCTTGTCTTCGAGTCGGTACCATTGCGGAGCCAACGGACTATCAGGCGGGACTCGTGTAGGCACCTCATTGAGATCAAACCTTACTAGCCCAACAAAATCATCCTTCACCAAATCCTTGTCTTTCACCACCACTTCCAATACGGACGCTTGCATCCGTTCTTTTGAAAAGGCAAACACCACATTCCACGAGGGATTCTGCTGTTTCTCAATGTGTTTGGTGACACCTTTGTAATTTCCAATTCTAGCCTCGACATAGGGGTCAAGACTTCCGGTGACATCCATCGCCGGAAGATCGTGTGCCTTGACCACCCTTACAAAGAGAAATTGCATTCGCTCAACAAGATTATAAGTGGTAGCAGTCCTATCTGAACGTATTACACGGCCCCCAACAACTCTTCCTCCTCCGAGAAATGGACTTGTCTCTTTAAGTGAATAGTCAACTGGTTGTGCCGGTGTTCCGGAATACATCCGGACAAGCTGCGGAGGAGGAGGCTCAGATTTCATCTCATCCACCCCATTTTTTGTCACTCGAGAAGGAGGCTCAGATTTCATCTCATTCACCCCATATTTCGTCACTTGATGAGGTACTACACCAGCAGCGGAATTCTGCTGCTGATTAAGATTATTAGAGTTTGGAAGATGATGGAAAGTACGTCTTGTCCCAGTTTTCGAATTAGATGAAGTGTTTGACATGGAATTGTGAACCGATTGAGCGTGCGACTGAGTATCTTCGGGTGCAGAAAGTGGTGTACTGGACTTTATGGATGGATCGTCAGTGACATAGACCCTGAGGCCAAGCTCTCCTCTTACGCGAGAAAAGACCCCACGCTTATCTAATGGGTAGTTTAAAACTACAGAATCCGAGTAGGGAACAAATGATGTCCCGTGGAGGGAGACCTTACCAAGGAAGGACCTCGAGTGAGCGGATTTGACGTCATTGTAGATATAGGCGTCGAGGGTGAGGATGTGGAGGTTCGAAGGGTCCGATATGTTGAAGTAGAAGCTCTCGTTCCAAACGGGATTCAGATCCTTTTCTTTGACAGTGGTGCGGAACCTCTGGTTATCGAAGTGGAGCTCCACGACAGCGCTAGACGAACCATGCCCGTCTTTGGGTAGAAGGTTGTGGGCACCAACTACGTCCACTCCTAACTTGAGGTTGTTCATCGACAAGTGTGATATGAACTCCTTGGGATATTTAAGGCTACCTGAGAAGTGGAAAAAACTATTGGTATCAATGATAGTCCAAAACAATAAAAACATGTCGAGAAGAGATTAATTTAAAAAATCAAACTAACTTGTTCAATTAATTCAATGTGAAGAACATAACATAAAGTAAGCAGAGCATATACCAAGGATGCATTTCAGAATAAGAAACAGCAAGTGACAATAAAAGAAATGCTAGTAGACAATATGAGTCTTTATTAGCTGCCAATACAGCGCACCGTTAGCTGCAGTCACTAAACCTACAACAAGAAAGATATAAGTTGCCAACATAAAACAACGAACAATATACAGGTAATAGCAAAAACTTGAAGCGCTGTCACGAGCATGGTTTTTAATATATAGGTAATTTATGAAGACTCGAAGGCTGAAGCTTGAGTCTACTTATAGGGTAGATGCAGCATAAGCCTCTAGAACGTTCACTAGGAGACCCGGGTGTAAATTTTAACAAGCTCTATGGAAAAGAAGAAAACCTTTAGTGTAGTGGCCGGACACAAGAGTAGACGTAGGTACAGAAGCCTAGCGGATGCTAGAAGGAGCGGTCCTGTGACACATACAAGATTATTCTTCTGGACATCCAAGGGTAGCCACAGGCCGGCCGACAGGCCTAGCGGTCCCTTGAGTCCTTCGGCATACGGGCGGACCGGCATGCTACATTGGATGATTTTACCCTTGACCATTCAGCACGGACTCATAGCTTGCTAACATTTATCCGGTCACACGGCGGAGGATCCAACCTACTGGAAAGACCTTCAGTCACAGATGTTACTTGGCGGACATAATACTAATCCACCATGTGGGGGCATAACCGTGACTTCACCTGGTAGTTACAACCGCCTCATCATGTTGGAATAGAGCTGACATCATCTGAAACGGTCTTCTCACGCGTCGAGCGGGTGCATACTTAGAGAGAAAGTCATGGAGACCTATAAAAGGTACATTATAAACTCTTATGCAAGGATCTGAAATCCCAAATACCGTTACTCTGCCACTCTGCATACTCACATTCTCCAGCACATACTGACTTGATTGTCAGAGGTTCTTTCCGGCCGCCGTCGACCGGTCAGGCCTCACTGTTTTCTCAGGTGTGGAGCGAGATATAGGTCTAGCAGGCGATGATCCTCTGCCTAGACATCACTCTTAGGTAGAGTGTAATTAAGACGAATAGAAGCAGATTGTCACATTGAGGAATCTTCAACATCGTGATTCAGCGCCCGAAAAGAATAGAGCAATTTTTTGCTATAGACGCATGCCATGTAGTTTCATATGAAACATAGGAAGCTAGGAACTACATGAACTTCCTAAAAATTTCATAAGGTTTTAGGCAGTTATTTACAAAATGGATAAGAGGAATGTTTTCTTCCAAAAATTGGAAGAAACATGTTTGAACATAGAAAGGACTCACCTCTGACAAAAAGATCAACTTATTTTCAGTCCTCTTAGTTGCCGCAAATGCCATATTACAGGAGGAAATTATAAAAAATCACAATATCAAAGTTTGGAATGAACCGAAAGTACAACTGAGCCAGAGTAAGGATGCTTTCAAAATAGTCTTCTCACGGAGTTCTCATAAGCGCATTTATTCTTTGACAATTATACTAATCAAGTTTAATTGCTCATCTAAATTGGAAATAATGTTGTAATATCACGATATTTCTTGCAAAAGCGCAACAAAAAAATAACACGAGCAAACCAAACACACACACAAAAACGACACAAGATTTACGTGGTTCCGATTCAAACAAAGTGTTGTCCCTATAGTTTTAATGATGTTTTTATGGTAATTTATTTCCACAAATTTATTATTTGTTAAAATGAATTTATTTCCTTAATTTATGCTTAAATGGTTCAAATTTTATTTTCAAAGAACTTGATTGTATAAGCTTAATTATTTTAAATCATTGTGTTTTGATCAAATGATTTTGAGGAGACTAAAAGAACATTTTTTCAATGTTTGTTTATCATTATAAAAAACATTCTTACGTTCCTTATATGATATATAAGCTTAATTTGATTCCTAAAATAATCATAAAAGTTTTTTATTCATACTTAGAAATGATCATTCTAACAAGGCTTTTTATGATTAAGTTTTTCTGAATTGTGATCTTCAAAAAAGTTGTAGCGAATCATAAAATCAAACCAAGGGATCAAGTCTCACTCAATTTGGAGCATCAAAGCAACGAGAAGCTTCACCGGCATACCAACCAGCATACCGGTCGGTATACCGGTTGCCATATCGGTCCTCATTTTGGACAATCAGGCCAGCCATTTTTCCGAGAGCTATTTTACCGTGGTCGGTATACCGATCACATACCGGTCCCAAATCGATCAGTGCAAAATGTAAAGAAAAGCTTAGGAAAAAGTTCCAGAAAATTACCACAATGTCACCCAACGGCTATAAATGGCTAGTTGGCTCTTGGAGGCTATATATACATGTCCAAGGCTCAAGTATATGACAAGACTTCAAGCCTACAAGTTTTACTTCAATACAAGTCATCATTGAGCTCCATTTTACTCTTTCTCTCTCTATACTTGTAAACCTTTGTAATCTTCATGGTGAGAGAGAGTTGTTCCTTTCATTGTAAGGGAATGAGTGTCTTCCCAATTATCTTCTTTATATTCTTGAGAGATTAGTCAAGTTATAGGCTTAGAACTTGCAAAGGTGCTTAGCCACCATAAAGAGCTAAGATGGTGGGAGTGTAACCGTGTTCCTCCTCTGTCCTTGGTGCCTGATCCTTGGTAAGTATGAAGTGACTTGCCAAAAGTGTACTCATAGGATTCCCATTCTCCATGCTAAACCTCTTGAGCATTTTCTTCACATAATCGGCTTGTGAAAGCTTCAAAGCTTCACTTGTCTCTGACAATTCTCATTCCAAGGATTTTCTTTGTCGCACCCAAATCCTTCATGGCAGACTGTTTGGACGTCTTTTTTAGATTATCAATCTCCTTGATGCTTGAACCAACAACAAGCATGCCATTGACATAAAATAGCAAAATAATATAAGACTTGTCAAACTTCTTGATATAGAAACAAAGATCTGCCTCAAGCCCAGTGAATCCACTACCACATAAAACTGTCGAACTTCTTGCAATCTTGCACTGGTTGTGGGCGAAAGTAACTTTGTATCCCTACTCATCAAGTTGTCCTACGAAAATAAGGTTCCTCGTTAGATTAGGAACGTGTTGAACCTTGTGCAACGTCCACCCAGACCCATTCGGAAGTCAGGTCCTCATATCCCCCATATCCACAATCTCAAAGGCCTTACCATCGACCAAATACACCTTACCAAAGTTATCTTCAACGTAGTTCTTGATAATCTCTTGATGCGCAGTGGTATGAAAAGATGTTCCTGAGTCTAAGACCCAAGAATCAATCGGACTATCAACTGATA
Source organism: Monotropa hypopitys (assembly GCA_002855965.1). NCBI lineage: Eukaryota > Viridiplantae > Streptophyta > Magnoliopsida > Ericales > Ericaceae > Monotropa > Monotropa hypopitys. Next base: position 4,324 of record NMUG010008510.1, on the reverse strand, counting down.
GAAGCAAAGCATCAACATTATCCGCAACAACATTCACAGAATTACTGTTTTTCTGCTTCCGTCTCCTTGCAATTCCGTCTGCAGTGACCCGTCTTCCCACAACTCCAACAAGCAATTTCCTTCAATTCAAACTACCCTGAGTTAAATTTACCTTCCATTCCTCGATTGTGATCTACCCCTATTGCCAAAATTTCTGTTTGTATTCTACCCTCTAGATTCAATTTGTAACGTCGCACCTAAACTAGAACCGCAAGACTCCCGTGAGTAATGCCTGAGAACCTCTTTGGTCAAGATCAAGTCACGAATATCATTATATTTCAACTTATACTTACCAGCAGAATTACTCAGAACCATTCTTATAACCTCTAAGCTCTTAGGTAGGGATGCCAAAACTATCAAAACCCTAATCTCATCATCAAAATCAATCTTAACGAAAGACGACTGATTGATAATAGTATTAAACTCATTCAGATGATTCGTAACGTGAGTACCTTCAGCCATCTTGAGATTAAAGATTTTTTTCATCAAGTGCACCTTGTTGTTAGCAGAAGACTTCTCATACATACATACTCGAGAGGACGTCCATCAAACCCTTGGTGGTTGTCCCCTTCACAACATTGTGTGCAATTGATCGAGACAACATCAATCGCACTTTCCCTAATACCTTTCGATCCAAGGAATTTCAATCTTCATCCTTTATGGTCTCCGGCTTGATCCTTTTCATCGGCGAATAAAGACCCTTTCCATAGAGGTAATCCTCTATCTGCATCTTCCAGTAGTCATAATTTGAGTCATCAAATCTTTCGATGACAATCTCTCGTTCAGCTTCTTCTGTAGCCATTACCTCTCACGAACCTGGGTGCTCTGATACCAGTTGTTGGAAAATAATACGATATACGGAAGGAATATATGATCACGATATTCCTTGCGGAAGTGCACATACGATATATGACACAGATTTATGTGATTCTGATTAAAGCAGAGAACTTGGTCGTACGTCCAAGAGTTGCATGTATTTCACTATGAAATCAATGAAAGAGAGTTACAAGAAATCGCTCACCAAACCCTTGGCTAAACTCTACCCGCTCTCAGTACAGGATCTCAAAGATATCTCAAAACTCTCTCTCTGGATATTCGATACTATATTGTTACCAAAAACATAACAAAAAACGTTCTAAATCAGCATAAACCGCCATACACACTCGCCCGGAGCTCGCACGCTCCAACAGCATGTACGCAGCGCTCGCGCGCCTCGCGAGCGCTCCAAGGGTGCTACCCTCTGTCGAGTCCAGGCTTCAAAGGCGCCAGTACGGCGCTCACGTGCCTCAACAGCCCTGTCGACACGAAACGTTCAGGATTTCAAAAAAGGAAATCGAGATTTCCAAGCTCCACGACACAATACAATCAAGCTTGACACCTAACAAATAACACCATATTTGTACCGATCCAGCTGGTAAAAACAGAGAAAGAAAACCCTTTCTAATGTAGGAAAAACTCATCTGTCTAGCAGAATATTTTGAAAAAGACAAGCAGGCCCCCAAAGATCTTCTACTCTTTGTCTTCTAGATAACATTGTGTGAGATCCAGCTGGTAAAAACAGAGAGAAAACCCTTTCTAATGTGGTTACAAGGAAATATTCAAAGTTCCAGCACTGGTTGAGATCCATTTTTTCGCACAAAAAAACGCCATGTGCTTGTCTACTTCGTAGATGGACCTAACACTTGCTTATTATTTCAAAATCTAGAAGCCCATATGAAACATGCTTGAAGCTAAAGGCCCTTAAGAGGCGGTAAAGACACATGAACTTTACCCATCTGTTTCCCCTGAATATCCACCACAAAGACTACGCCCCAAAAGCGTGGATTAACCTTACAGTAAAGGTTATCAAACAAAACTACAAAAAGAAAAAAGGTTTAGACTTTATTTGGTACAAAAAGGACACTTTACATCATATAAAGTAAGAGACTTAATCATGACATCAAGATTACACAGAAAAATCTCACTAGATTTACAGATTTGAGCACCATTAAATATTCAATTTCAACACCAATATTCTAAAAGGACAAAAAGAATGGTATTTTTGTATATGTTTGGTTGTGTTTTCAGCAGACTTTTTAAAAGCTTGTTAGGTTGACAGTTTTTGAAACTTTATTTCCTGAGAATTTCTTTAAAAAACACATCATTCTGAGAAGATAATTCAAATTCTCGTAAATTATTTTTGGTAAGAAATGAATTTTGGTTTCAATTTTCTAACAGTAACTCTAAGAACCACCACCAAATCAATTAACAGGCCTTCATGAGCAAAATCCGTGCCCCCTTGCCTCCCCACCCACAAAAATAAATAAATAAATAAATAAGAAAGAAATAAAATGGATAAGAAGGGGATCGATTGCGAGAATTCAAATTTAAACAGAGAATAAAATTAAACCCAGAAAAAAGCAATGCAGAAAATGTAATTACCAGGAACGGTTTGGAAAGGGGTTAGACTTCAGGTTTTCTCCATAGGCGAGAGATCCAGACGTTCTTATCGTAGTTGTAGCCCGGAAAGGAAAGCATTCAGCTCTCTAGGAGTGTGTGAGATAGAGCGAGAGATGGAGAGTTATGGTGGTGGGAGAGGCAGAGCCATGGAGCCAAAACAGACGTCGAGAGAAAAAAACAACAACGCAGCCATGGATGGGTCTATTTGCTTCTTGAATAGGCAGTGGTTCTGTCAGTTGTGCACATGTATGGATGTTTGCATGTCTTGTATGTATATGTGACCACAGACATGTACATAAGAGTACAGTCTTCTGCATGTTTATATGCGTATGTATATGTGTATGTATGTAATGGGAGAGAGAGAGAGAGATCTTAAAGTAGCGTTTCATTACTGTGACATTACTGCTTTACCAGTTTCAGACGGAGTCTTTTGAGCTCTCTCAACACGCACTTCAAAGCATTGAAGTTTTCATTGTCGAAGAAATACTCTACCGAGGGCGACCTCGTGTTGTTACCATGGACTCTCACTCTTTACCCAATGCAAAATAGTTCTTTTATAAAAAAAAAGATGAACCCGAGAGATGTAGATCGCAGAATATGTCTCGAATGACCAGGGTCTACAGTCTAACCGTACACTATTGTCAACACAAGGTCAACACAAGGAAGTCATCTGTCAACACAAGGTCAACACAAGGAAGTCATCTCTAGGACTATCGTTAGTGGAATTCGAACTTCCCATCCTGCAGTCTCATAGCAACAATGAGTTTTCTCACCCCTGATCTTTGCCACTTAAACTATACTCCGAGGGCGCAGAATAGTTCTTTTAGGCAATGCAAAATAGCATATAACAGTGTTCTAATTTCCATTTTCATTTACATTTCTATGAAATTAATTTCATGGCACCTGCAAACAAACTCAAAATCATATTCTATTTTGTGATGAGTCAAAATTCATATTCTAAATTGTTAGGTCATTTTAGAAAATCCAACATATTAATGGGTATAAAAAATTTATATTGTTTTTTCTATTTTGTCCTTAAAGTCCAATTACTATTAACGAACACCCACATACATGTGTATCACTAGTGGTAGCAGGGCGTGAATGGTTAAAGTCAGTCTTGCTTGCCCACGGTTCGAATCTCACCGGATACGAAGTACTATGGATTTTCGTGTGCAAGTATACAGGTACGATTATGTACCTAGGGACTGGTGGGTAAGCCCGGATTTACCCCCCCAAGTGCTTCTGGGTGGCGGCAGTTGATAGGTATGCTAACATATCTATTTATATTTCTTAACTATACATATTATTAATCCTAAAGCTAGTATCTAATAAATCGTGTAGTGTTTGGGGGTTAGTTGGATTTGCAGGCATTGAGATAAAAATGAGCTAACAAATGCATTTCGGATCACATTAGAGATTTCGGGACTTGAAAGGGCATATTGATTGACCTTAGACCCTTGATGATTAGTTCAATGATGGAAATAGTGCTTGAGTGTCAAAGATGCGAAATTGAGGGTAGAAATGGAGTCCTTAGAGTTGTATTCACCTAGGACGAGGTTCAATTTTGGGTTTAAATGACATATGTAAAAAGTCCCAATTTCCGACGAACCCTAGCGTACAAATTGGGAGTTTTGGTCTAGATGGCATCGAATGATAAAATTGACTTTGGAATAGTGAAATTGAACCTAAATAACCCTTAACAGATGGGGTTGGGGTAGTGGACATGTACGATGAATATTGGTCGCACCTTGGTTGTGTTGCGCGCTAATTACCCACAATTGAAATGAATGTAAATTGGAACTACTACACTCACGTGTGATAATTAATGGAAGTTTGAGAACACATT
>NMUG010008509.1:0-11613 GCA_002855965.1 Monotropa hypopitys | reverse complement strand
TAGTGGGTCTAGGGTGTGATTGGTCTTGGATACATGATTCTTAGGACTTCAAATTCATATTCACAAGCATAGAATTGAAACCCCCCAATTTTTAATAAAAACTCTAATTTGACCTTGTTTGATAAATTTGGAGGAAATGTCAATTGGACTTGGAAACATTAAATTGGAGCATTGAATTGACTATTGGTATGTTGATACCTTATAAAATATTGAAAATTTGGCCATTGGCCTAAAATTGAGGATTTTGGAAAAATAGGGAAGTTAAATTAAATAGTGGTTGAATATGGATGTTGATCTTTGAGTTGGCTATACATATGGGATTTTGATCCATGAGATTTTGACCCCTGAACGTTCTACGTTCACGACATTGCGCAATGGGGGTTTGACTGGACCCTCCCATCGAGTCGGGTAATACGAGGAATTTTACGGTTAGATAGTTGATGAGCTACTAGCGTGGAATTAATACCCTAAATGTTCATTTATAAATGATTAACCTTATATTGATAAGGAATTTGAAAAATCATTTGGAAAACCCTTATCTTGATAAGGTGTGTTTTGACACGATTACTTGAAGTTGGTAAGCAATTGGAAATCAACTTACAAAGTTTACTAACACTTGATCTATTTACATTGGAAACCTATCGGGCTCTCTTGCATGCATAGCATTCTTATTTTCCATACACTTCCATGCACATGCATACTTATTACATATATCATTTGTTTAGATTTCCTCTACTAGGCATATGCCTAACCCCCTTTTTACTTTCTCCTTTGGATGAATTGCTTTAGCTGACTACTTCATTTTGGAATAGGTTTTAGTGAAGGGCTTTCATATTGCCAAGGAGGTCAACAAATCCTCTTCCCAACAAGAGAGATTGATTAAAAAGAATTAAGGTCTCCAAGGAGATATCTGCTCGGCCCAAACTGACAAAGATGCTGCTCATTCGGCTCAAAAAAAGGTCGAGCATGAGCTAGAAACTCTACGAGCTGACATGGAGGTTTGTGAGGAATCCAACAGAAAGCTGACTGTTGATCTCCACAAAGCCTTGAGCGACAAAGTCTCTCTTATCTTGGAGAGGGAGAGCATCAAAAAGGGAGGAGATGAAGATCCACGAAAGGCTGAGGAGGCCATGGCCCACTTGAGAAATTTTTATTCTCGGGAAAAGGAGGAGCACTCTGTATAAGTTATGTCAAGCTATTTTAATGGTTTTGAGGATATGTGTCATCAATGTGTCAAGAAGTATCTAGACATTGACTTTAGCTCTCAATGTTTTGAAGTAAACCTGGACGACTCAACCACTGGTGGCGACGATGATGAAGAAGGTGGGGAGGTCGGATCTAAGGGACAAGCGGACCCGCAGGCTACTATAGATAAGATGGCAGAAGGGGTAGTTCTATCAGTCACCAACGACATCATAGACAAGACTGCTACTAAATTGTCTCAATCCGATAATATTTTTGTATTTGAGGATGTTCCCCTCAAATGAGGGTTGACCCCTTCTTTGTAACAAATATTTAAAATGTCTGTGTTAATTGAGTTTAGCTTTCCATTTTAGGAGTATTTCTCTCGTGCCCTTGAGTTTTATCAAGGTTTGAAAATGCATCTTATGCCCTGGCCTTCTCGGTTACACATGTATTGCTTGCCTTAGTATTTCTGGATTCAACAAATCTTCCAAGACCTTTGTCTTGGCAACTTAACTGAAATAGGTCTCATGGACATTGGTTGATTGCCTTGGCAAATTTTGTTTTTCTTTAGCATAGTTTTGCTTTGGCAAATCTATTAAAACAGGTCTCATGGACCTTGATTGATTGCCTTGGCAAGTTTTGTCTTGCCTTAGTAGAGTTTGCCTTGGCAAATAAATTGAAACAGGTCTCATGGACCTTGATTGATTACCTTGGAAAATATTGTTTTGCCTTTAGCACAATTTTGCCTTGGAAAATAAATTGAAATAGGTCTCATGGACCTTGATTGATTGCCTTGGAAAATTTTGTCTTGCCTTTAGCAGAGTTTTCCCTTGGCAAATAAATTGAAATAGGTCTTATAGACTTTGATTGCCTTGCCTTGCCTTGGCAAGTTTTGTCTTGCCTTGGCAAATAAATTGAAACAGGTCTGATAGACCTTGATTGATTTCCTTGGCAAGTTTTGTCTTGCCTTAGCAGCTTACTCGATTTTCTTGCCTGTATTACGAACAACAAAAATGGAGTTAAAGTGAGCTGACGTGATTGGGGTCCTTACTCACCTTAATGCAATAAAAAGCACCGAAGAGATTTTTCTTGTATTAGTCAAGATTTCAACAACAGTTATTGTGAAGCCCAAATATTACTCATTTATAAAAATAATGACACCTGAAAGTATGCAAAGTTTGGTAATGCAGTTATTTTATTACAAGAGCTCCAAAAATTGCACTCCCTATTTGTAGTACCTTTTCAGGTGCTCAGCATTCCAAGGATTAGCCAGCTCTTTTCTCCTTAGGGTGGTCAGTCTGTAGGCCCCGGCCTTGGAATGTCTGAGTATCCTATAAGGCCCTTCCCAATTAGGTTATAGTTATTTTACCTTCTTCCCCGTGGGGTCTTTTTTCCTCAGCACCAAGTCTCGTGCCTGGAATGTCCTTGGCTTAACCTTTGAATTGTGGTATTTTTCTATTCTTCGTTGGTAAACTTCCACTTTAGATGCTGCTTTATCTCTTCTTTCTTCAATTAAATCCGACTCGGCTCTGAGCTCTTCTTCATTATCTGCTTTGCCCAGTGATGTAGTTCTGTAGTTGAGGAGTTCTACCTCAATAGGAACTACTTCCTCCGGACCGAAAGCCAAGGAATAAGGCATCTCTCCAGTGGCTATTCTGGGCATGGTACAGGATGCCAGAGCATGGAATGAAACTCATCTGGCCAGTCCCCTCTTGCTGACTTCAATATTCTCTTGATTCCTTTCTTTATTTCCCCGTTTGTAACCTCAGTCTCCCGTTAGCCCTTGGATAGGCCTTCGATGTATAATGAACACGTATCGCCCTGGGTTCGCAAAACTCCTTACACTTTGAGCTGTCAAACTACTTTCCCAAGTCCACAACTAGCACCCTGGTAAAGCCAAATCGGCATATGATGTTTTGCCACAAAAATGAAATCGTTTCTCGAGAGGTGATGACGTATAGAGCCTTGGCCTCTACCTATTTTGTGAAGTAGTCAATTGCAACCACCGCATACTGCCTCTGCCCTCCACCCTTAGGCAAGGGCCCTATAAGATCCATCCCCCATTGTGCAAAAGTCCATGGCCCTCTCATGGGACTCATCTGTGTTGACAATCTATGCGAAATGTTAGCAAACCTTTGGCATGCATCACATTTTTTAACAAGGTCAGTACAATCACTCTGCATCGCTGGCCAGTAGTATCCAAGTCTAACAATTTTGTGAGCGAGAGCCCTTCCCCTGATGGGTCCGGCACAAACCTTCATAGACCTCTTCCATGGCTTTGCTTGCCTCTGTCTTAGTCAGGCACCTGAGGTAGGGTAATGAGAAGCTTCTTTTGTATAAAACATCGCCTATTAGTGTATACCTCGCCGCTCGGGTCCTTAACTTTCTAGCCTCAACTCTGTCATCTAGCACCTCTCCAGTCATAATGTAGTTGACAATTGGTTTGGCCCAAGAACTAGAATAATCAACCAGCAAAACTGAGAGGTCTACCTCCCCTATTCTAGAAGCCCACAACAACTGGACTAATATCCCCTTGGGCATTAACTCTTCCGTGGAAGTGGCTGCCTTGTCCAACTGGTCAGCCTCTTGGTTTTCAGCTCAGGGAACTTGAGAAATTAAGAACCGGGAATAGCTCTGAATTAGTCACTTGACCACCTAGAGATACTTCCCCATGGATTCTTCATTTGCCTCGAACTCCCCTTTTACCTGGCCGACAATCAATTAAGAACCACTCACCGTCGCTAGACACTTTATCCTAATAATCTAGGCGATCTAGAGCCCTATGACCATAGCCTCATACTCATCTTGATTATTTGTAGATCTGAATTCAAATTTCAATGCATACCTCAATTTTTTTCCTTTCAGAGAGTTCAGAACCAAACCTGCACCACTGGCTTCCCTGGTCATAAAACCATCCACCTGAAGGAGCCACAATTCAACTTATTCCTTTAAGACTTCATCATCCGATGCTGTGTACTCAACCAAAAAATCAACCAAGGTCTGGACTTTAATCGTGCTTCTCGGCTTATAGCTCATATCAAACTCCCCCAATTCCAGTGACCATTGGATAATCCACCTTGAGGTGTCGGGATTGTACAAAACTCTTCTGAGGGGTAGATCCATAAGCACACTGATGTGGTGAGACTGGAAATAAGGTTGTAACCTTATTACTGTTGTTATCATGACAAAAGCTTCTTTTCGATTTTTGTGTATCTCGTCTCTAGTCCCTGTAGAGCCATGCTTATATAATACATAGGATATTGTACCCCACCATCTTTTCGAACTAAGACTAAGCTGACAGCATACGAAGATACCGTAATATACAAGAATAGTTCTTTCCCATCAATTGTTGAGCTGAGCAATGGCGGACTCTGAAGATAGTGCTTCAATTGGCTGAACGCATGCTTACTCTCCTGGGTCCACTCGAAAGACTTCTTCAGGATTTTGAAAAATGGTTGGCATTTATCAGTGGCCTTTGATACAAACCTGTTAAGGGCAGCCACACATCTTGTAAGACGATGCACCTCCTTAACAGTTCTAAGGGACTTCATCTCCATAATCGCCCTTATTTTCTCTGGGTTTGCCTCAATTTCTCGCTGTGACACCATAAAAACAAGAAATTTGCCCGAGGCAACCCCAAAAGCACACTTGGCAGGGTTCAACTTAATTTTGTATTTTCTTAACACCTCAAAAGCCTGAGCCAAGTCCCATACATAGTCTGCTCTATGCATGCTCTTGACCAGCATATTATCGACATACACTTCGACAGTTTTAGATATTAGGCTTTTGAACATCTTGTTCACTAACCATTGGTATATGACCCCAACGTTCTTCAGCCCGAAAGGCATGACGTTGTAGCAATATAGGCCCCTATCCGTGATGAAAGCCATTTTTCTCAATCATCCTCATCCATCTTGATCTGATTATATCCCAAGAAAGCATCCACGAAACTCAGTAGCTTGTGCCCTGAGGTCGAGTTCACCAGCTGATCAATTCTGGGTAGGGGAAACTTTCTTTCAGGGAAAACTTGTTTAGATCATTGAAATCTATGCACATCCTCCACTACCCCATCAATTTCTTTACCATAACCACATTTCCAACCCAGCTAGGGTACTGCACCTCTTGGATGGACCCAGCATGGATGAGTTTCTCCACTTCTTTTGTTGCTGCCTTATTTCTCTCAAGCGCAAATGTTCTTTTCTTTTGACTTATGGGTCTATGATATGGATTCACATTCAAACGATGAGTTATGACCATTGGGTCAATTCCAGGCATATCCTCGAGGGACCAAGCAAACACGTCCCTGCTATCTCGCAAGAAGTTGACAAGGATGTCTTTTTTATTGGCACTCAACCCAGTTCTGACCTGAATCCTCTTACTCAGCTCTCCTGGCCACACTTCCAATGAGACGACCTGCTTGACCGGCTCGCCTTTTTAAAACTTCCCCTCATCTCTCACATCTAACTCTTCAACCATCAGTGCTTCGTTGTGATGCCTGACAAAATAATCATAACATTCCCATGCTACCTTCTGATCGCCTTTTAACTCCCCAACCCCTTCTGGTGTAGGAAACTTCACTTTTAAGTGATAAGTAGAAATAACTTCTCTTACCTTATTCAACAACACCCTCCCTACTATGGCATTGTAGGCAGATAGTGCCTCTACAACCAAAAAGTCTACCATGGTCGTAACTTGGTTCCCCTCGTCTCCCAACATTACAGGGAGAGCTATCTCTCCCTTGGAATAGACTGCATCCCCAGTAAATTCGACCAAGAGAGAGGTCATTAGTCTCAACCTATCTCTTCTTAGCCTTAACTGATCAAAGGCGTACAAGAATAGTATGTCAGTTGAGCTTCCACTATCAATAAGTATTCTTCTTGTTTTGAAATTTGCGATTACCATGGCAACCATGAGAGGATCGTTATAGGGATATAAAATTTCTTTCTAATCCTCCCCCGTGAAGACAATAGGGGGATTCAATCTTCTTTGCATTCTTATTCGGTCTCCCGACCGAGCACACTTCCATCGGATCATCAGTTCTCAGCCTCTTGAGGTGAGCTTTTCTAGCCGAGCTGGACTCCCCGCCTCCAGCTGGCCCTCCATAGATGGCCCTAGTATCCCCAATGGGGGCATTGTTATTCGGATCTCTGTCCCTTTCCTCCTGATGTGGTCCACCCCACTGGGGTCTCTGCTCCCATCTCTGTATAAATCTTTACAACCTACCTCTCTGTATGAGGTCTTCTATCTGACCTTTGAGATCATTACAATTATTGGTGTGGTGATCGTGGTCATGGTGGAAACGACATTATTTATCTCGAGACCGCTTATCAGATGACTCTTAAGCTTACCTGGCCATCTCAGATCTGAGTCATCTCTTAGGTCATCCATGATGTGCTCAACTGAAGCTATCAGTGGGGTATAGTTCTTGTATTTCTCAAGTGGATACCCAGTTCTCTTAGGAGAGCTTCTTACTTTAATCCTCCTACTCCTTTGATCATAAGATGCCCCCCGTGGGGGGTTTTTCCTCTTCCGATCCCTTTGGGCTTGCGAAGGAGTCGTAGTTGTCTGTCCCTGGTTCCCATCATCTCGCCCCTTCTGTGCATTGAGGGCATCCTCGACATTCATATACTTATGAGCTCTCAACATCAATTCTGTCATATCCTGGGGAGGATTTTGCGTGAGGTTGAATAGGAGCATACCCGACTATAGCCCGATGATATAGACTGCCATCGCCATCTTATCATATGGGCTCTCTATCTGCATTGCCTCTTGTGTAAAACAGGTAGTGTAATCCCTCACAGACTCTCCCTTCTTCTGCCTGACCGTCAATAAATGTGTGTCCGGTTTGTCCAGCAATAAAACAAATCAGGAATCCCTGGCTCGGCTCTTTGAAGCTGTTGATCAGAAATGAATGATCATATGGAAGATCAAGCTGAGCATCCTCAGGTTCCTCAGGTTCCCCAGCCACCTGTTGATCGCATGGATCGAGTTGAGCAAATTTTAGCTGGAGTTATTGGGATTTTGGGCAGAAATAATCAACCTGTAGAGAAGCAAGTTTATGTTAGGGAGTTTCAGAGAATGAAGCCTCTGAGTTTCGAGGGAGGTGCAGAGGCTTGGATTCTATATTTGGAGAAGTTCTTCACAGTGTCGCCATATTCTGAGGAGCATAAGGTGACTCTGGACACTTAAATGTTTGAAGGTTACACCCATAGGTGGTGGCTATCCAGAAGAGACATGGAACTAGGTATCAGATGGGATCGATTTCTGAAAGTATTTTATGTAAAACATTTTCCAAAGTCTATCCGCGACATCAAGTGTATGGAGTTTATAGCACTTCAGTAGGGAGGTACTTCTATTGCAGATTATGATCGTAAGTTTACTGAACTCAGTTGATTTGCTACTCATATGGTGTCAATGGAGGATTTAAAGGCGAGGAAGTTTGAAATGGGCCTTCGACCTAAAATCAATGCATCAGTAAGATTATTGAAATTACCTACTTATTCAGAAGTTCTTGATGTGGCATTGATGGTTGAGTTTGACTTGAATAAGAAGTATAAAGCTATTGCCGAGCAGAAAAGGAAGACTGGGAATTGGTCAAGACCAAATCAGCAAGGAGGGCAAGCAAAGAGGCAGTTTGAGTAGTAGAAATGGAATAATCATCCTGGAGGCACTTCTGTTCTGGTATGTCCCAATTGTCAGTGTAGACATTTTGGGAAGTGTTTGAAAGGTCTGGGTGTATGCTTCAGGTGTGGCCAACCTGGTCACATAGTTTGAGATTGCACTATGCTAGCACGAACACCATTACCACCTCCACCTCCAGTGAAAGTAGAACCAAGACCAGCAGTGAAGGCGGAGCCCAGCAACAGAAGGCAGGGAAGGGCTTTTGCTCTAGTTTCAGGAGATGCGCAGAACGGGGATACCGTTGTTGTGGGTATTATTCATTTATTTAGCAAAGAAGCATTTGCATTGGTAGATTCTAGATCGACCCATTCGTTCGTATCTGTTGAATTTATTATGGGTTTTCCTATTGAAAGTCAGTCTCTTGGTTATGAGTTGAATGTAGAGCAATTAATGAGTAAAGATATTATTGTCTCTTCTGTATATAGAGGCTATGATATTCAGATCCGTGCTAGGAAATTTATGATTGACTTCATTCCACTTCGTATGACCTATTTTGATCTTATTCTAGGCATGGATTGGTTATCTTCCAATTATGCCACTATAGATTGTCAGTCCAAGCAGATCATATTTAAAATTCCCGAGCAACTTGTTCTTATCTTTGAAGGGAAAGAGGTTAGACCTCCTCCTTATATTATTTCATCTGCACAAGCCAATCGGCTAATTCAGAAGGGATGCCGGGGATATTTTCGTTACGCTTTGATTTCTGAAGGGGAGAAATCTGTTATATCCGATATTCCAGTGGTTTAAGATTTTATAGATGTGTTTCCAGAAGAATTTCCAGGATCACTTATAGATCAGGAAGTTGAATTCTCAATTGATATAGTTCCGGGAACACAACCTATATTTAAAACTCCATATCAAATTGCTTCAGCTGAGTTCAAAGAGTTAAAGACTCAATTGGAAGATTTGCTAGAGAAGAGTTTCATTAAGCCCAATGTTTCACCATGTGGTGCTCCAATCCTTTTTGTTAAAAAGAAGGATGGCACTATATGGTTATGTATTGATTATCATTAACTCAACAAGGTAACTATCAAGAATAAGTACTCACTACCACGGATTGATAATTTATTTGATCAGTTACAAAGAGCTCAATATTTTTCTAAGATTGATCTTTGATCCGGGTATTATCAGTTAAAGGTGAAGGCTAAAGATGTGCAAAAGACAGCTTTCCGTACCAGGTACGGACATTATGAATTTTTGATGATGCCATTCTGTGTTACTAATGCACCTGCTGCTTTTATGGACCTTATGCATCGGGTTTTTAAATCATGTTTGGATGATTTCATTATTGTCTTTATCGATGATATCCTTATATATTCGAGGACCCGAGATCAGCATATGCATCATTTGCGTAGTGTTCTGCAAATTCTTTGAGATAAGAAGCTTTATGCTAAATTTAAGAAATGTGAATTCTGGCTTACTATTATTTCTTTTCTGGGTCACATCATTGATGGCAACAGGATATTTGTTGATCCACAGAAAGTGGAAGCTATTTCTAATTGGCCGCGACCCAATTCTATAACAAAAATACGAAGTTTTCTGGGTTTGGCAGGATACTATCGGAAGTTTGTGAAGGATTTTTCTAAAATTGCTTCACCCTTATCAGAATTAACCCGAAAGGGTACGCTGTATGTATGGTCAGATGGGAGAGAACATGCATTCCAGGAATTGAAGAGCAGATTAATTTATGCACCTATTTTGATCCTACCATCTGATTTTGAAGGATTTATAGTCTTCTGTGATGCATATCACCAGGGGTTAGAATGTGTTTTAATGCAAGGTAAGAAAGTAATTGCATATGCTTCTCGGCAATTGAAACCACACGGGAATAATTATCCTACACATGATTTGGAATTAGCAATTGTTATATTTGCTCTAAAAATATGACGGCATTATCTTTGTGGAGTTAATTGTGAGATCTTCAGTGACCATCAGAGTTTAAAATATTTTTTCTCTTAGAAGGAATTGAATCTTTAGAAATGGCAATGGTTAGAACTTATTAAAGATTACGATCTGATAATTCAGTACCATCCCGGTAAGGCTAATGTAGTACCAGATGCGTTGAGACATAAATCTTCTACGTTAGCTTCTTTCTCGGTTCAACCAGTTCTATATGAATTACTCAAATAGAAACAAGCAGAGGATCCTTATCTTCAGAAGTTAATAGGTGAACCCAAGGAAGATTTTGTTTATGATCGAGAAGTTCTTCGATTCCGTAGAAGAATTTGTGTGCCTAAAATTTTAGAAATTCGGAAGCAAATTTTATCTGAAGCGCATAAGTCCAGATTTTCTATTCATACGGGCACCACTAAGATGTATCATGATTTGAAGCAAGTATATTGGTGGCCTGGAATGAAACGAGACATGGTAGAATTTGTATCGTATTACTTTGAATGCCAGCAAATCAAGGCAGAGCATCAATGACCCGCAGGCTTATTGTAACCTCTATCAGTGCCTGAATGGAAGTGGGAATATGTTACAATGGATTTCGTAGCAGGATTACCTACTTCAATAAGAGGTATAAATTCTATCTGGGTAGTCATTGACAGATTGACCAAGACTGTACATTTTCTAGCAGTTAAAACCACGTTTTCAATGGAGCAACTAGCGAAGTTATATATTCAGGAGATTATCCGACTCCATGGAACTCCAGTATGTATTATTTATGACCGTGATCTGCATTTTATTTCTAAATTTTGAAAAAGTCTGTAGCGAGCTATGTGTACTGAACTTCATTTTAGCATGGCTTTTTATCTGCAGACTGATGGTCAGTCAGAAAGGGTAATCCAAATTCTAGAAGATATGATTCGAGCTTGTATTTTGGATTTCCAGGGGAGTTGGGAGAATCATTTACCATTAGTAGAATTCGTTTATAATAATAGTTACCAATCCAACATTGGTATGGCACCATTTGAAGCTTTGTATAGAAGGAAATATCGTTCACTTGTATGCTGGACAGAAGTTGGGGAAATGCAACTTCTTGGTCCTAAAATTTTTCAGTTAACCACAAAGAAGATTCAGATTATTCGAGAAAGACTGCGAATAGCTCAGAGTAGGCAGAGAAGTTATACAGATGTTCATCGTAGACCATTAGAATTTCAAGTTGGAGATTAGTTTTTTCTCAGAGTTTCACCCATGAAGGGGATTATTCGATTTGGTAAGAGGGGAAAACTAAACTCTAGATATATTGGACCCTAAGTGGTTACTTCGAAATTTGGGGAAGTCAGCTATCAATTGGATTTACCACCAGATCTAGCTTTTGTCCACAATTTTTCCACATATCTATGCTGCAAAGATATTTAATAGATCCTACCAGAAATATTTTTCCAAGTATACCTATCCGAATGCGAGTCGATCTAACTTATAATGAGCGCCCATTGCAAATCATTGATCGGAAGGAAAAGATACTTCAGAACAAATATATTCCACTCGTAAAAGTTTGGTGGGACAATCAGAGAGGAGGCGAATCTACTTGAAAAGAAGAATCACAAATTCAAGATTCGTATCGAGAGCTATTTATCACTCCAGGTAATTTCAAAGTTTGAGGACAAACTTTTTGAAAGTTGGGGAAATTGTAACACCGTGTTTTTTTAGTAATTCTTATTATTAATATAAATAAGTTTATGACTAATAAAAATTTATTAATGATTTCAAATAATCGGATTAAGCCTAAAGAAATTATAATAAGCTTAATTATTTAAATGAGAATTTTCGGCGAAGTTTAGAAATTTTTGGAATTCAGAAAGG
>NMUG010008508.1:0-11614 GCA_002855965.1 Monotropa hypopitys | reverse complement strand
CATTTTCATTCTATTTTTTAATAAAATAAATATTTTATTTAAAATGTCTATAATTATTAGATTTAGTTTATAGTTAGTCCAATCATTAAATCCTTATTTTTATAAATGAAACTTTAGAACATTCGAAGGAGCACTTAAAATAATATTTGAAAATTAATAAATAAATTAAAATTTTTATGTGGGATTCAATGTGAGTATCACACATATATACTCATATTGTACCTAAAATTTTTGAATGAAACTTTGAATAATTAGAGGAAACAATTAAATTTATCTGATTGCAAAAGATACTCCAAAGTGCCGAAGACACGAATCAGTGTCGAAGACACTACTAACACACGAACCTTCATCGTACCCGTAAATATTGTGTTGCACTTTTTATTCTTCCGCCACGTGCCATCAACACGAGCTATACCGAAAACATAAATTGAGTGTAGTTACTCATCATGAGTGCCGAAGGCACTCCAAAGTGCCGAAGGCACTACAAACACTCAAAATTTTATCGTACTCTTAGGTATTATATTGTACTTTCTATTCTGTTGTCTCATGCCATCAACACACGCTATACCAAAAACATAGACCGAGTGTAGTTACTCATCATAAGTGCCGAAATCACTCAAAAGTGCCAAAAGCACTATTAATACTCGAAATTTCGTCGTACCTTTAGGTATTATGTTGTGCTTTCTATTCTGTCGTCACGTGCCATCGACACGTGATATACCGAAAATATGGATTGAGTGCCCGTCACTCATCATGAGTCCCAAAGGCATTATAAAGTGCCAAAATCAAGAGTCAGTGTAGAAGACACTACCAACACTCAAAGTTTTGTCGTACACTTATGTATTATGATACGCTTTCTATTCTTTCGCCCCGTACCATTGACACGGAGTATATTGAAAACTCGGATCAAGTGTTCGTCACTCATAATGAGTGCCAAAGGCACTTTGGCACGAATCAGTGATGAATGTACTACTAATACCCGAAGTTTCATTATACCCTTATATAATGTGTTGTGATTTCGGATTGCTGAGTGTCATCGGCACGGGCAATACACTAGTGTGTATACATTTACAAAATGTATAATTCTATGTATATTAAAGATAGACATAGACTTGCTTTGTCTACTCCGGTCATAGGCACGACCCGAGGGGTCCATTAAGATTTGGTTGGGGTACAGACAAATTCGAGCATTAGTGATTTGACCTGCCTTTACGGGAATTGGAGGATCTAGTGGTTTGGTGGCTAAATAGAAAGAGGGATCGACGCGTTAGCCATGGGAGTTGCGAGCAAGATAGGTGTTGTGGCCTCACAATATGAAAGCGACGTGTCATATCCCTATCGTTAACCATATATTCCGCAAAATCTTTTCTTCTTCCCCATTCGGCTAGAAGCTTACTTCTCTCCTCTCTCACACCGATTCAAAATGGAAAGACTTTTTTAGCCCCCGGGTCATAGCTCAGTTGGTCAAAGTCCAGAGTGCTTAAAGGCTGGAGCGCAGGGTGGGGGTTCAAATACCACTGGCGACAGTCTAGATTTAGCCCCCTTGTGTGTTCATAGTGTACACAGCTCTGGACCCTAGACCAACTGAGACACATCCCACAATTTACCTCCTCCACGATGCTCTAGGGGCGGGGCAATTGGGGCACTCAAGGTTGGGGGTCAACTTTTTTTTTTTTCAAAATGAAAAGACATTCGAGTGGCCACATTTTTTGGTCGTTTCAAGCTTTGTTGGTGCCAAAAAGTTTGTACCGTCAACCTCTATTCAACCTATCGCCACCCACGTCATTAAATATGTCGCTAGGTACCCGATTTCACCAATTTTTGCATTTTTATTTTGACTTATTATAAAAAAATTATTTTTATGCTTAGAACTATAAATAATAGCATGCACGTCAGGGGCGGATCCAGTGAAGGATCAGGATGGCACGTGACCCCCTGGCTTTTTACCACCATGTAACTCCGCTTTCTCCTACTACAATATTTTTTAGTTTTACCGGCGTTTTGGAAACCCCAGAAAAAGTCTCAAAAACGCCGGCAATAGTTCCCCGGCATTTTGTGGGGTTTCCCTGCATTTTAAAAACCCCAGGAAAAGTCCAAAAATCTAAAAAATTGACTTTCCCGGCATTTTACAAAACGCCGCAAAAAGACTAAAAAATTACAATTTTTTCATGTTTGCCATTACATTCACATACAATCAAGCTTGTAGTTTGGTAGACAATAAAAAATTAGATATTATATTAAGCAACAGTTGTCCGGATGTAAAAAATAAAAAAAGTAGAGTCAAAACTCATTTTAGTTCTGGGTCATCCATGATGGAGTGAAGCTCTGTGTTACAATAAATCAACTTTAGAAGAGCGTTTGAGTCGACTCAGCTCGAGAAAAAAATTGAATCTCAATATTGGAAGTACGGTAACCCTCGCGCATTTTTAGGGCCTGTGTGTTATCGTACAAGGAAAATAAGAAGGAAATCTTCGCACCTAAGTATTTTAGGATGATTTTACGTTTTTTTGTGTCTATAAAAAAGATTTTTTGTGGGGTTTTGCTTAAACTCATGGAAGGAAGGACGTGGAATGTCCATTTTTTGTAGTGCCTCTGACTTTCGACTACACAAACATAGGAAAAGTTTCGTTGAATATCTCTTTAGACAATAAAAACTTATCACGGACAATAGTGAATTGTACACCGCATAACCTAGAGTATTTTCGAGCATCAACGGTATGATACTAGATGTGTTTCTCTAAATTATGTATAATAGGTGCCCCTCTGAATCAATGTTTTGGATCCGCTCCTGATGCACGTGTTGTTAGTTGCTAGAAATTATGGGCAAGTATGTTTTTTGGCAAAATATTCAATTTTAGTCATTATATTGCTGTGTTTCGTGACAATATGAGTGTTATACATATGAGTATGCATAAAATATGACCAATGTGACTATTTTTATCACAAAATGACTAGTTTAGTGAATATTTGAATAAATGTGTGTAATTTATTAGATGAAAATAAGGGATAATCCACCATTGTATTTTTTTTTTGAAATGAACGAATAATTCACTATTGTTTTTTAAATGAACAAATAATCTGCTTTTTAGTTTTTTTAAATGAACAAATAATCCACCATCATTTTTTTGAAAAGAACGGATAATCTGCTATTGTTTTAAAAAATGAATGGATAATTCACTATTATTATTTTTAAATGAATATATAATTCACCATTGGATTTTTTAATGAATAAATTATCCACATGTTTGTAAATGAACAGATAATCTAACATTTTTTAAATGAACTAATAATCCACTATTTTTTTGAAATGGATGAATAATATACCATTGATGACGTGATTTCTGGTTCCTCCTCTCCTCGTTTGGTCCCTTATTTTCTTGCTCCTAAGCCCTGCAGTAAACACCATTGACACCGGTATGATGCCTTCCAAAAATCCTCCGATTCTTAAGTTAGTCTCTGTTTTACTAGAAAGAAAGGAGGTTTTAGAGAGAGTCCATTACAGAAGTGTTTCATACCTGTTATCATAGCCTTCCTGGAATATATATACTCCTATATTTTTGGCATGTCATCGTGATTTTCTCCAACCTTTCCTTAATCGTTCCACACGCTCCCATCATTCTCGGCGGCCATTATGCCATTCTGGTACTGAATCTCGTGGGATCCTTATTTCAAATAAAGAGTAGACGGGAAAGGATTGACTCAGACCCATAGACGTGCATCCATTATGGTTATCTTGTTTAAGGGGGGTTCACGACCCATCCTGATCCTGACCTGAGGTCCCTCTAATGAGGTCAGTGTGATGACGACCTCAGGGATGACCTGAGGCTTACACCGTGGTGCTGAGCTCGGAGCTCATCCACACGCATCAGCTACTCCCCTGTTTTTACCAGCATAAGCATAAGCTTACTTTGGTAAAAACACTCCTTAGCACCACGCCGCCGCCTTTTGGGTTTTCGTGAGCATTAAATACACGATGTGAAACGTCTCACACTTGCCACATGACTGGTTCTAAATCGTTCGTCGAAGAATGAGAAGACAGTGGAGATCGTGCGTCGATTTCTCTGTCTACGGGGGACGCATAAACCCCTCTACCGTTCTTTAGAAGATATTCATCAGTGCTTTGTCTTCAAGACCTTTCGAGCATCCTACACTTGCATTCTAGGTACGTCCCTTCTCCTTCTTGTGTTCCCCTTGCATTTGTTGTCCTGGAATCATGTCTGACGTAGAACATAATGCCACCGTTAGCGAGAATACAGATGAGGAAGTGCCCCTTATGGGTCATGGCACTAGGGTTTTAGCGATATTGGGTCCTCTTCCTCCTGAAAATGAATCGGCGGAAATCTCAGGACAATCATTTGTTGCCCCATATTTCAGGCCAAAGTTTAACTGCTCTGCTATTTCTCATCCTTCTACCCTTGATTCTGACGCCTTGAAGGTGATACGACGGTGATTTCAAATCCCTGGCTCTATCCAGCTTAGAATTCCTGAACCTGACGAGAGGACTTGTGATAGTTTTCCTAATGAAGTTTGCATTTATCAGGATGCCTTGGAGGCCGGCCTATGCCTTCCTTTTCCTAGAATCATTAGGCAGGTTTTCTCCAGATTTGGCCTTTTCCCTGGGCAATCAGCACCCAACGGATATAGGCTTCTTGTGAACTGTGCTGTTTTGTGGCTGGCCACCTCAAATGACAAAAAATCTTTAAGCGTATCCTCATTTTGTAATCTATTCGCGATTAAAGAAGTCCCTTATACTGAGGCGTGGTGGTACTTTAGCAAGAGGCCACAGTCCCATGCTGTGGTCGGGAAGTTACCTTCGGCAGTCAAGGAATGGAAGGATAAATTCTTCTACATTGATGGCTCTGTATGGGAATTTCAGAGCTGGGAAGATGAGCCCACTCCCAGCATCGAGAGAAAATGAGGGGTACCTTCATCCCTATGTAAGCATTGGATACCTTTCTTGTGTAACCAGTTGTACGTTCTTCCTTAGCTTGTTTAACCATTAACTTTTACCTTTTCCTTAATAATTCAGCTAGACAGAACACCAACATTTCCTTGGAAAAAATAGAAGTTCTCAAGTGCGTTGAAGCACATGATATCCACAAGCTAGATCCTATCATTTCGTCAGAAAGCCTCTCAATCCATCTCCTTGGTCCAGAAGTCAAAAGTGAGGCTTTAGCATTAGAAAGAGGTATTTATACACATTCCTTTTTCGATTATGATGTTGACTAATCCCTTACCTTGTTCTTGGTATTCTAGAAATAGCAGATAAGGAAATGGCCCCTAAAATGAGTAGAGAGGCATTGGCTAAATTAAAAGCTGAATGAGGGAAACTGGAGTCAGGTTAGGCTGCTGACAAAAGAAAAAAGACCAAGGAAGGGACTTCCCAGGTCATCTCCCCTGCTGTCCCTCTAAGTACTGTTCTACCTTTAGCACCTCCCTCAGTTCCACTTACTAAAGCTGTTGGAGGGAAAAGAAAGAAGACTGAGCTCATTCAGCCGTCAGAGTCCGACCTTAAGAGATAGAGGTTGGTGCCCACTGTAGAGAGCAAATATAAAGGAAAGCAAACTCAAATTGAAGACGATGGGCCCATGGTACGTTTTGATGACGATCATGCTTTGACAAAGGCTAAGTGCATAACATCTCGAGTCGACCTAAAGTACCTAGCTAACCAACCTCCTGCTACTGTGTGTCAGGAGATTTTAGTAGAACTGAGCAAGGTAAGATTTTCACATGACTTTCTTTCTGATGTTAGTGATATCTCTTATGGGATTTTCCCTCTGCTTTTGCAATAGGTTTTTGCAAAGGGCTTATAGCCCAGGAGATGTCCAAATCTTCGTAGCAGCAAGAAAGACTGATCAAGAAGAATCAGGACCTACAAGGCCAGATCAGAAAAGCCCAAACTGAGAGGGATTCTTCCGCTCTAGTACTGAAGAAGAGAGAGTTGAAACTTCAATAACTTGTGGAGGAGAAAATTGCTGTTGAAGAAAAGCTGAAAGCAGAGGAAGAGAGGTTGAAGGCTAAAGTAGCCCATTGTGCTCTCCTGTCAGAGGATTTGGACAAGGCTGCAGCTAAGAAAGCCCTGGTGGAAGATATGAGCGAGAAATCTTCTGCTTCCATGGCCAAAGCTGAAGAATGCCTCAACCAACTTTGGGAGATTCGAAGCAAAGAGCTACATGAACATATGGAAGAGGTGACGTCGAGCTATTTTGACGGTTTTGAAGAGATGCGGCGACAATGCATCAGTAAACACCCGGATTTGGACTTCAGCACCCAACAATTTGAGATTGCCATGGAAAATTCCACAATTGTTGGTGAAGAAGGTGACAATTTGGGCATTGAGGTTACCTCTCGAAATCTCAATTCTGCTCTCGAAGATCTTTTGGCTCCCAATGCTATTGCCAGAGTGGTACAAGAGGCTATTACTTTTGCAGCCGTGGAGATAATAGAAGAGGTGGCCACAAAAGTAGTTGCGAACAATTAAAGACCGTATTTTTATAAGCTTTTATCTCCTCCACCCCTCCAGACCTTATGACTTTTGTGACTTGCTGGACTTACTATTTTTCTTATTTTTGTTATGTGTTGAATTCCTGTGAGGAGAACAATTAACTCTTTGGTTTGAAGACTACTCGGGGGTTTATGTTTCAACATTGCTTGACTCTAAGAATTTCTATTGTGCTTTATCATGATACTCTCAGCTCATATGTGCCTTAGGACTATTCGCCTTAGCGATTTATGTCATGCCTTATCATGATGCTGAGTTTACACCTTGGTGTTTGACTCAGATATGCCTTAGTACTATTCGCCTTAGCAATTTGTGTCATGCCTTAGCATAAAGCTGAGCTTACATATTAGTGTTTAGCTCATCTGTGCCTTAGCACTATTAGCCTTAGCGATTTGTGTCAAGCTTACACCTTGGTGTTTAGCTCAGTTGTGCCTTAGCACTATTCGCCTTAGCGATTTGTGTCATGCCATAGCATGAAGCTGAGCTTACATCTTAGTGTTTAGCTCATCTGTGCCTTAGCACTTAGTTACACATTTATGAGTATATGCTATGAACGGGGAACAAAAAGAACTTGTATCCATTTTCCAATGTGGCATAACACAATTCATTAGCACAGTTCACAGATCATAAGTTGATGTCACAAAAATTTGCACTACTATAGCTTAGAATTAGAATCTAGCTCTTGATTATTGCAAAATGTCAAGAAAGATAACTTTTAAAAATGTCAAGAAAGACAGCTTTAGGCAAAAACGTCATAAAAGAAGATTGGCTACCTATAATACTTCTTCAAATGCTCTGCATTCCAAATTTTTGGTAACTTCTTCACTCTAAAGGTCCCGAGACGATATGCCCCCGCCTTGGAGTGCTTGAGAATTTGATATGGATGCTTGGTTCATTTATTTATTTTTGTATTTTTGTTTTTGGAATTGCATCTATAACAGAGGAATTTAAGATGAAGGAAAACCACCCAAGCGTAGATGATTAACCTTGGAAATTCAATGACAGCCAAGCATAATAATCTGGTGAATCCAAGTCATTTCCACAAGAAATCTGGTTGTTAAATCCTAATTACGGAAGCACTTAGGTGGGAATTAATTCAATCCAGTGATAATGGGTTCCCGGTCCCGCGAAAACATAGAACAGGGGATAGAGAATTTGCAAGAACTTAAATGCTAATTAAAAGTAGAGAAGGGAGGATCTAAATTCGCAAGACCTAATGCACTTACTGGCGCACATATCTACCCTCTCTCGGATTCTAATTACTAAACAAAAGGGGAAGGTAGGAAATAGAGTAGGAGTAAGCAACCCAACTAAGGATTGGGTCTCGATTAAGCATAATGAGTGGCCAATTAAAATTGCCAACTCATTATCAAACCCGAGATACACCTCAAGCTGAATTCAAATCCCCACGTCCAATTTACCTTCCGAAATTCAAAATCAACCAAATTAAGAGATAAAGATAGAGATATGATACAGTAATTTATATTAGCCCCCTTGAATCAGATCCTCAAACTATTTAACTATCCATAGGATTTAATTTAAACAATGTATAAACCAAAGGAATTTGACGATCCATAGCAGAGAATTCGGGAGTCTACAGTAATTGAACTCGAAAACTAAATAGCAACTCGAAATTATTTTCGGGATTGAAAACTAAACTAAAAACCGAAATTAGTCCTACCGTAATTCTTCAGTAATTGAGAAAAATCAATCTGCAGAAAAAACTCTGAACTCAGCAATGGAGAATCTCATCTATCTACTTTCTCTCTCTACCTAAGTCTATCCTAACTGAAAAAAGTAAAGTGGGTAAAAAAGGTTTTTCTTCTAACGGAATCTTTTTCTTTTTATACTCCTCTCCTTGCCAGCAGGGCTTCTGTTATGCAAATTACTCTTTTCCCCCAAAACTGCACCGCATTTTCAGCATTCCCCCTTCTGCAGGGACGCTTCAGTTCTCTCTATTCCCGGGAGTAAATGAATTCTCTCCTAGGAATATTTGCCACTCATTCTAGTTCACTCTCGGTAATAGATTCTAGTTCTCCCGGGAGTAGAACTCTCTGCTGGCCTTCTTCGCTTGTTTCCTTCTTTTTCTCCTGGTAATCACCTCTGGCACCCCCGAGAGTACTTCCTTCTGCTGCGTCTTCTCTTTTGCTGTAACTTTCCTCTTTCTTACTCATTTCTACCTGTATGCTTAATTCCTCTTCCACAAAGCACTTTTGAATGAAATTAATTGATTTTGACAAGTAAACAAGAGAATCACGAGTAAACACAAATCCATACAAAATCTAAGTTTCGAGCAAGAAATTCAGTAAAAAGGTGCAAGAAAGGAGATTTAGAATTGGCATTTTTGGATGCCAATCACACCCTCCAACTTACATCTTGATAGTCCCTAGCAACAAGAAATCAAACACAGAACATTCTTAATTGCCCTCAAAGCTTGGACTCGACATTATGCTCTAGACACTAGGGGATATGCCATTCAATGAATCTATTGGCCAAGGTAAGAACTTCTCTACCAACTTTGATTCCAATTCTCTCAGGTTGGTCACTCTCAAAAATTTTCACTCGATGAAGGGTTAATGAGAACCTCCCCAGTATAAGTGACAAAGACTAATTCTGTTAAAGTACCAACTAAGACTGTGTAGAGTGAAGTTCCTTTGGTGACCGGACCCACGCCCTGGGAAGAAAAAGGATCACATAAGCTGAACACCAACGAGTCGGACTGTCCGGCCCAACCAAACCGAAGGGCCTACACTATGACCGACCCTTGGCACTCGGATTGCACCCTTCGGCAACCTTTGGCGCCGCCCCTGACTCATTACCAAACGGACCGGTCCATCCGGAGGGTTACCCTCTTGTCCCTATCGTGGGGAATTCATCATAGTACCCCGTCCGTACGACTTAACCCGATCCACCAACCGTCCAGTCCCACCATGAGGCCCGTGACGTACGGCCCATTCACCATTCGTGAGCCCCAAGCCAACATTTCCCTATAAATACCCCCTATGGGTACTGTTTAGGGGATCCCTGGTCCTGATCCAGATTCAATCTTTGATCCCCGACCGCTGACTGTCCGGCCTCCTCCGTTTTATGCTTTTACTTCTTCTCCAAACGGTTCTAACTTAAGCATCGGAGGCCCCGTTGGTTAAAACCCCACTGGCGGGCACTCACCCTTGTGTCGCAGGAGCCAAGCAGGAGGACACCCCATTTACTTATTTGCAGGGACCACTCGAGCCTCCGGTCAAAGCCGACTTCCAGTGTCCGAAGGTCTAACAGTCTAAGAGAAGCCTCCGGCAGAAACAGGTCCCTACAATTGGCGTTCACAGTGGGACCTAAGCACCAGTATCAGTGGAAATCAGTTGTCTGCCCTCCTCTCTTGCTACCCTCATGGAAGACGGTAACACTACGCCGATGGTCCAGGACCCCGCTCAACCAATCGGTCCAGCTCTGCCTCCCACGCAGCATGTTTCTATGGGGCTCTTTTCCTCTCCGATCGGTCTTACATCGGAGCTCGGTTCGGCCTATGCTGCGGCCGTGGACCGGATGCTAAAAGAAAGAGATGCGGAGATTGCCAAACTTCGCGACCAGATAGCACGGGCCACCAATGCCGTCGATTCCGCCTCACGCTCCTTCCGACAGCAGCACCGCCGGCGCAAATCAAGGGAGGACAGGGAGCGCAAAGGAAAAGGAGTGGCCGATGGACAAGAACGACCGGCGGAACACTCAGACGACAACAACAGGCGTCCAAAGCGTCATGAGTCTGTCCCTCTTTACATTTACGAAGGAGGGGAATTTGTTGAGGTACACCCGCAAGACTTCTGGCCAGAAACAGAGGACTCCGGTCAACAGAAGGAGAAGCGCTACCGCGACCGTGAGGACATACACCGTCATAACTCTCCGGCGTCAGATGACGACCGAAGGGAGCATCGGCGCCACCGAAGGGACCACCATGTTGAACATCCCTCCGGGCAGGCCCTTCAGGCTGTCGATGCTCGTCTTGAGCAGCTCAGTCTTTCTCCCTTTTCCCGGACCATTGACTCGGCCGTCCTTCCTCCTGGCTTCGGCTTACCTAAGTTCACCAGGTACGACCCAAAGACCGACGCCTACACCCACCTCATCTACTACCAACAGATCATGGCGCTCTACTCCTCAAGCGACGCCGTCTTGTGCAAGGTCTTCCCTACCAGCCTTGGCACCCTGGGCTCACTCTGGTTTAACAAGCTTCCCTCCAAGTCGATCCGGAGCTTCAGAGATCTGGAGAGGACCTTCCTTGCCCGCTTCAATACCAGCGGCAAGCAGAAAAAAGAGGTCGACTCTCTGATCAGCCTCAGGAAGCGACCGGACGAGACCCTCCGGCAATATGCCGACCGTTACTGGGAAATGTACAATGAAATCCAGAACTGCGATCAGGGCGTCGCCACATCCTCCTTCAAGCTGGGCCTGGAGTCCGAAAGCCCCATGCTCCGGGAACTGATGCTTCATCCTCCAGAGAACATGGATGAACTAATGCAGATGATTGACAAATTTTGTCAACTAGAGGAGCTCCTGGCCGAGCGAGCCTCCATCCGACCCCCTCCGGCTCAGCCTGCCCCCGCTCAACACAACCGGAGGCAGGTCAACATGGTAAAAACAAAGGATAGAAAGGCCCCTAAACCGGAGGACTACGTGGAGGAGACCACGATCTTCACAGAGCCAATCTACATCGTCCTCCGGCTAATCAGGGACGAGCCGTTCTACAGGGAGCCGGACCACAAGCTGGGAGAAAGGCACCCCAATGGGAAGGCCTATTGCACTTACCACAGGGAGAAGTGACATTTCACAACCTCCTGCTTGCCTTTCAAAGCCTACATGGAGCATCTTGTCCGACAGGGCCACCTCGACAGGTGGATCGACCAGTGCAGGACACCGGCCGCCAGGCCTAACGCATGCTAGGCAAACCAGGGGGAAGAGCTTATCCCCATGATCCCTTGATCCGACAAATGCCGAACGAACCCCCCATACTGTAATACCTAGTCAATTTTTATTATTCAATGAAATGCTCTTTTTGTCTCCCATTGTGTTCTTCATTGCTTCTCAGGACCTAGCACCGTGGTTCCGGATTATGATGTACAACCA
>NMUG010008507.1:0-11614 GCA_002855965.1 Monotropa hypopitys | reverse complement strand
CAATGCTTGATGCTATGTCTCACTAGGTGCTCGATGAAATGCCTCAACGAACAATTTCCCCTAGAATTCGCCCGTCTTTAATGTTTTGAGGTCGTATTGGAGTTTGGAGTTCGAGTTCTCTAATTTTGGTCTTTATCGAGGGTTGTTAACCTATTCGATAGAGTGTGGCCAATCACCTTGGCACATGCCATGCCTCTAGCTATGTCACCTTTGATGTTCGATGTGGTGACTACGAGAACCTACTCCTTGCTTCCGTATTATCTTTTGGCCATTGCGAAGTCAAATCTATCCTAGGTTGGGTGTTAGGAATTCCGGTAGCCATTCCTCTTAGTTAATTGAATTTCCATCCTATTAGTTAAGTCTTACTTTCTTAAGTCCAAGCCGTCGTTTGTGTCACCTAGCTCACTTGGCCATTCGTGATTGGAAGAGTATTTCGGGTTTGGGAGATTTTGTTTTACATGCCGAAGATGTTGCCAGTGGTTCTACTTTGTGCAACTTGACCATTCATTCTGATTTATTTCGATGTGTTATTGACGCGCAGACAACCGATGATGACTCATTGAGGCTTCATTCTAGATGTTCGAGTGATGAGGCACCAGTTGGTTGGGCTATTTTCGAGGATGGTAGTGTTCGCTTCAAAGGGAGGCTTCTTGTACCGTTGCAGTGCCGACAGGAAATTCTTCACGAGTTTCACCATTCGCCTTTTTCAGTGCATCCGGGTGGCGACAAGATGTATCATGCCGTTCGTAGACTATTTTGGTGGCCGGGTATGAGGAAGGATATTACTATGTTCGTGATGAGGTGCTTGACTTGTCAGCAAGTTAAGACCGAACACCAGAGGCCAGTGGATTTGTTGCAGCCGTTGCCAGTGCCAGAGTGGAAATGAGATCATGTCACTATGGACTTCGTTTCGGGTTTGCCGCATTTGCCGGAGGGTAAGGATTTGATTTGGGTCATCGTTGATAGGTTGACCAAGTCTGCTCATTTTCTACCGGTTCGTGTATCGCAGTCAGTGGATTCTCTAAGCCGTCTTTACATTCGGGAGATCATTCGCCTTCATGGTACGCCATTATCTATCATATCCGATCGTGATCCGCATTTTACATCTCGTTTCTGGAGGAGCCTACAGAAAGTGTACGGTACCGAGTTGCAGTTTAGTACAACTTTTCATCCACAAACCGATGGGCAGTCTGAGTGCACTATTTAGACCTTGGAAGACATGCTTCGTGCTTGTGTCTTGGACTACCTTGATAGTTGGTAGACGTGCTTGCCGTTGATCGAGTTCGCGTACAATAATAGTTACCATTCTAGTATCGGGATGGCACCGTTTGAAGCTTTGTATGGCCATCCGTGTCGTTCGCCCATATGTTGGACCGAAGTGGGAGATTCTATCGTGTTGGGGCCAGAAAGTGTGCAACAAATTACCGAGCAAGTAAAAAAGATTCTCCAAAGGTTATTAGCTGCTCAAAGCCGTTACAAACGTTATGCCGACCATCGTTGCCGACCGTTGTCATTCGATGTGGGAGATCACGTATTCTTGAAGGTGTCGCCTCGCCGAGGGACATTCCGTTTTGGAAAGAAAGGGAAACTAGCGCCGCGATTCATCGGGCCATTCGACATCATTGAGAAAGTCGGGGAGGTAGCGTATCGTCTTGCATTACCGTATTCTCTTTCTAATATTCATGACGTCTTTCATGTTTCCATGCTCCGGAAATATGAACCCGATCCGTTGCACGTCCTGGATTGGTCTACATTGGCGTTGGAATCCGACGTGTCGTACGAGGAACAACTGATTCGCATCTTGGATACGTTAGAGAAGATTTTGCGCAGGAAATCGATTGTGTTGGTGAAAGTTCTTTGGAAGAACCATGACATAGAGCAAGCAACTTGGGAGAGACATGACGAAATGTTGGAGAAGTATCCGATTTTTTTCGAGTGAGGTAATCATTCTATTCGTTTTAGCAAATTTCGAGGACGAAATTCTTGTAAGAGGGGGAGTTTGTCATACTCCATAAAATTTAATGCGATTTATATTCGATTTAGATTTTATTTCGTTTAGAATTTCGGTTCAAATAGTTGATTGGGCGAAGAATATATCCGTTTTATTATTTCAAGGACGCGTATGTCGTTTAGTAATCCCGTTGAGCTTAGTTATAGTGTTAGACGTTTGTTCGGGGTGTCTCGGGAAGACCTTGGAGTCACCATGCAACATTTCTTGCATTTTGGTGCAGTTGCATCGGTGCAAGTTGATGCTACATCGGTGCAGAGTCCTAGAAATAAGGATGCATCGGTGCAGAACCGATGTAGGGAGTCTCTGATCATCCTGGCTTCAGGTGCATCGGT
This sequence comes from Monotropa hypopitys, assembly GCA_002855965.1. Lineage (NCBI taxonomy): Eukaryota > Viridiplantae > Streptophyta > Magnoliopsida > Ericales > Ericaceae > Monotropa > Monotropa hypopitys. The sequence continues at coordinate 9,271 of NMUG010008507.1, read as the reverse complement.
GCAAAGTGGTGCTGCACCGTTGCAGGGGAGGTTGGAAACCTTCTGCCCATTCTGATGCAAGTTTGCATCGGTGCAGCTTTGGCTTGCACCGGTGCAGGAGGGGTTTGCATCGGTGCAGGATAGGTCTGCACCGGTGCAGAAGGCAAATTCTGGGCACTGATCAAGGGTTGCACCGATGCATGAAATCGTTGCACCGGTGCAACTGCTGTCTGGACAGCTTCATTAAGGGTAATTGTGTCTTTTTATGTTGGGGTCCTATATATATCGATTTTAGGGCGTGAGAGCTCATTCCCAACAGAAATACTCTCTCTCTACCTCCCTAAAACCCTAGCACTCTCAATCTCTACCTTTTCTCTTTATTTTGGAGCTCCAAAGGTGGTTTCCGGAAGAATTGGGAAGCATTAACGTTGTAGAGCACGTCCCAAGCTTTGCAGTGGTGGTTCTCGTTTGCGTTGGTGTGTAGAGCTCCGAGTCAAGGTTGTGTGTATCTACTCCGAAGGTAGGAGATTCTAAACTTGTATCTTCATATCTTTGTTATACACCTCAAAATCCACTTGATTTTGTGTAAATAGGGTCAATGTTAGTGTAGGGTTAAGTATACTTTGATTTGTGGTTTGAATCTTGTTGGAGTTAATCAATTGACATGTTTTAGGTTCCTTGAAGCTTTAATTTCACTTATCCTTACTTTGAAATACAAAGCCCCAATTTTATTGAAAACCTAGATTTTGACTTAGTATAGAAATTTGGGGAAAATGTGATTGGAACCTAAATTCATGCAATTCATTGAATGCCGTTCATTTTGATATACGGGAATCTATATGTCGTGGAACTAGGCCGTTGGCAATGAATCAAATCATGAATGAACAATTGTGGGAAATTGAGTTGGCTAAATTATCGGGTAGCTGGGATTACCTTGAGTGGCTAGTGCGAGCACTCACGACATTGCACAATGGAGGGTTTTCTGGCCCTTCCCGTCGAGTCGGGGAATACAAGGAAATTGTCGTTTAGCTTGTTGACGAGCGGCTAGCGCGGAATTAGCCGAAAACTCACATATCTTGACGAATCCTATAAATTGGAACATTGTTGAAAGATGGGAATAGAAATGATCAACATATGGAAAATCTTGGAAAAATGACTATGTTTTGTTAGTGATCACAGGTTGATAATATGCCTAACTCTTATGCATGCATTTTCCTTACTTTTGTGTATTCAATCATATGAAATCTTGTTTGGGATTTTCCTACTAGGCGTGGCCTAACCCTCATCTTTTTAGGGAAAGAGCCAATGGCATAGCTTGGTGGATTCAAGCATATTTTGAAGGAGCATCGGAGCATTAGCCCTATGGATGGGCTTGTGTTTCATTCCTTTTTGTATTTGTTGTTTTGTAAGATTAACATCCGGATATGTATTTCTTCCTGAACTCATGTGATGTATAACTATTTGGATCATTTAAATGTTTTGTGGGAATGGTGATATTCATGGTTTAGACTTTAAATGCATATGCTCTTGTATCATTATTTTATTCCTTCAAAAAAATATATGGTTTCAAATTTTAAGGGTGTTACACACCAAGTGCTGAATTAGGAATTACTTTAGCTAGATGTTTCTGCATTTTCTTTTATGTTACTGTTTCATTAGCTGTGAGATTTTAGTTCATGTTTTGTTTTCTTCATTTCTGTTTTAGATGTTCTTCTGTTATGAATTTTAGTAATGCATTGATGTATGTTTCCATTAATTGTGAGTACTTTAATTTTAGGGATTTGATCTAAGGAAATTGGTTGAATCTAATTATCTCTTCTCTCCTTCTCTTCCACTTTTGATTTTTAATGCTTATGATTGATTGGTTTGAGATATGTACAAATGAAATCAATCAGAGGTTAGTATAACTTTGATTGGGTGTAGACAATCCTTGAGATTGGCACATCCAATGCTTAGTTCATGACTTGGTCTGATTTGAATTGATGTTGAATTGCAGATCCAATTCTATTGAAATCTTCTTTTTAGCTTGATTAAGTTTTCTCAGAATATCTTCCAGGGGGATCCTAATTTAGTTGGATACCTCCTGCGTAATTGAAGGTTGAAAAGTAAGGAATTGATTCTTAGGTTCTCCAATAACCAAGGATTGAATTCCAATTTTCTTATATTTAGTAAATTCCCTTCTCCCCCTTCTGATTTCACACACCATCCATAATTTCACCAACCCACTTCACAGTTCACTCTAATAATTAACTAAATCAATTAAATCTCAATCCAAACCGAAGTCCCTGTGGAAATGACCTGGTTCTTGCCAATCTTTATTATGCTTGGATGACAACTTAAGGTCTGAATCACTTACGCTTGGGTGATTCATTCTATTTTCTGTTCTGTTCATCATCCTCCACATTTGGGGAGATCCACTTGTAGCCTCGTACTCATGCAACAGAATAAAATGGAACTAGATAATCGAGAAAGGACTCTCGGTTATCAAACACGGATAGAGAAACGGAAAGGGATAAACAAGATGTTTCTATTGATTCCGAAGAATACCGATGTAATTCTCTTCTCGAATCTATTAATTGGCACACCAATACCAGAATCAAGGCTCTCCAAGCTGTTGATTTTGCACACGAAATGCCAGATGAAGGCTTCAAACACAGTCGTTGATTTATACAGTGAATACCAAAAGGGAATGGGGGGTTGAATGAGCAAACTTGTCGTCAAATTTCTATCTCAATCCAAAAATTCTTACATCAGTACATCAGCCGCCTATTTATAGGATGGCCTAAAAGAACCTAAAGTGGCAAAACCCTAAGTACTATAATTGGGCTTTGAACAAATTAGGCCAAAAAGGAAACAAAAGAAAACCCTAACATATCGGGTTAAAACAAAATAAGGAAAAGACAAAATAAACATATGGGACCAGGTACGGAACACTCCCCGCACAGGAAAAGGATAGCCGAGCTGAGGTGCCGAGCAGACGGAAGAAATGAGCTAAACGTCAGATGGATATAGCAGTGCGGGAACAATGTCTTTTGGAATCTGAAGTAGTCGAAAACGGTCATCTTGGTGAGATGGTGATTTCAAAAGGTCTGGGCTTCAAGAACGTTGCTTGGCCAAGCTCAATCATGGGAAAGTACGGATAGTAGGCTGTCTGGCCGAGCAGAGCTACTCTGCTTGGGAAGTGCTTTTATCACTTGTTTTCAGTACGGCTCCACGCATCTTTACCCCACTTTCTTTTAAATATTCTTAAGCCATGTTGTCTGTATCATCCTCCCCTGGTAAGAAAGAATTCGACCTCGAATTAAGCATGTCCTCCTATTCCGAGCTATCACCATGGTATGGCCAGAGATGTTTGACATTACAAACATCTGAGATATTGAGGTGGCTAAGAAGTCGTAGTCTGTAAGCGTTGGAGTTAATTTTCTCGATCATCTCATATGGCCCGATCTTCCGTGCTGCTAGTTTGTTGTACTCGTGTGTGGGATACCGATCTTTGGTTAGCACGACCTAGACAAAGTCTCTCTCCTTGAATTCCACAAATCGTATTTTTTGATCAGCTATTTCCTTGTATTTGTTTCTTGACTTCTCCAAAATTTGTTGAACTTGCATATGGATGTCCTGCAACTCACTAACGATATCCTCAGCTTTCTTGTGAATCTTCATCATGTCAGGAACTGGGGCTAGATCAACAGGTGCCCTAGGTTGGATTCTATAGTTGGCTACAAATGGACTGAGTCCCGTACTGCGATTGACTGATCTGTTAAAGGCGAATTTTTCCTGATATATCTTCTGGTCCCAGGACTTAGGTTGATCTCCCACCAAACACCTTATCAAGTTTTCTAACGACCGGTTAAGCACCTCAATTTGTCCATCCGTCTGAGGGTGGTACGGGATGCTAAAATCCAATTTGGTATTGGTCAGCCTCCATAAGCATCTCCAGAAGTGGCTGAGAAATTTTGTGTCCCTGTCAGAGATAATTGACGTCGGTAGGCTGTGCAATCTATACACTTCTCGAAAGTAGAGTTGCGCTATGTCGACAGAATCATTGGTCTTTTTGAATCCATTAAAGTGATCCATCTTGGTAAATCGATCCACTACCACAAAAATGGAATCAAATCCGCAGCAAGCCAAGGATGAAATACATGCTCACACTGGACCAAGGATGGTTGGGAATGGGAAGAGGTAAATAAAGGCCCGTGTTGGTGGCAGTCCCCTTGGAGACCTTACAAACTCTACACTGTTCCACGATCCTGGTGATATCTCGCCGCATAGAAGTCCAGAAGTAGGAATTGCTAACCAAATGAATAATGTTACCGGCTTTTCTTGTTAGATATTTTCCGGAACCGAATCAACTTAGTAGAATCTTTGTATAGGATCTTCTTTTTATCTTTATTTTAGTTTTGGTTTGGGGTAGCATAGGTAGATGCTCCTATTTCCAAGCTTCAAAGATTCGGATGCGGCTTATTCGGCAACAAATTGGTGTAAGCTCGCTTTGTGGAAGTTCATGGGATGTCCATTTACTCTTTTGGTAACGTTTCTCTATTGTGAGTTAATTATCGTTACTTTGATTATTCCATTCCCTTCATGTCTTGTCATGATCTTGAACTTTAGGATCGTTTTTTATGTCTATTCTTATGTTGATCCTTGGTTCATGTGTCTTTGAGTCTAGCATAAATCCTTTGTCTAAAAAATCTTGGTTTCATAAAATTTGCCATGTGCACAACCGGTTGCGCCTGATTTTTGCGCTACCGGTAGCGCTTGTCTTTAGTGTGCTACAGAAATGCAGTTTTTGCAGGATTTACCGAACCCTGCATAACCGGTTACGCCCCATTGCGCAACCGGTAATGCTCTGTCGGTCGGGTTCTTCATCTTTCTATCTGCTACCGGTTACGCCAAAATGATGTGCAACCGGTTACGCTCCTTCTTATCTGTCTGCAGGCTCGAGTTACTGAACTTTGCGCAACCGGTTACACTTATGAGCGCTACCGGTTATGCTTCCCCATGCTGTAAAAATTTAAAAATGTTGTTTGCGATTTTTTAACTTATCTTAACGTTAGGGAGAGCGTGTAGGGGCATTTTTTACCACGATTTTTATTCCTAATCATCCCTAATACTGCCATAATACACCTAAGTATATATTCTACCTTTAATCTCATTCTAATACACACATATACAAGAACTTGAACCCTAAAGGCTCCTTGGACAGATTTTGTGGCTGCTCTCTTGTAATTAATCTTCAAGCATCCATTGTTGGTTTGATCTTCTCTTCTCTTGCTTCTCTCTCAATCTCCTCTTGTTGTTATTCTTCAATTATCTATATATATAGATTTTTGTATAAGAGGTCTTTGTTTGAGTTTTGGGCTATCAATTAATCCTAGATCTAGATTCTAGATTTTCCTTGTTTGCAAGTGTAACATCCCTTACCAAAGATCTCATCCAAAAATGCGGAAATAAAAATTTCTTAACATTAAATCCCAAAAGTCAATAGGTTTAAGCAACCATAACTAACATTAAACGTAGATTAAGGAAATTTCAATAACATAATCTTTTACCGACAACTACAAGTCCCCAAACATACTTTCAATGAAACAAGTACTAAAAGAAAAGGAAGGTACAAATGCCAAGGGATGGCTCTGCTACGATATCAAATCGGTCATGCAAGTCAAAACCTCCTCAAGCTAAGCCTTGAAGCCATCCATCCAAAGCTAATGTTTCTTCAATTATCTCCCTCCAAGCTAAGTAGTGGACCGCTAGCTCCAAGATCTAGTTTCCAAGCATTTAAGAAAAACACAAGGAAACCTAAGTGTGAATAGGATAGATAGATTTCACAATTGCACGAGTTTTACAAAACGTAAGTGGCCGCAGCCCAATTTCAAACATTTAACATTTCTCTTTTTAAATTAATTTGGAACCGCAGTTCCCCAAAAATCAATGAGTCGTCAACCCGCGGTATTGACCTCGACCCATTGACGATATGTCATTGTACCGCAGTCACAACCTCGACATATGCTTACAAGCCGTCAACCCGCAGTATTGACATCGACTTGTAGCATCAAAAGGGGTGTTTCACCCTATTGGCCATAAAGATTTACATTCATCCATTTCCTTCATTTATCTCATGTAGCATAGAAACATGCATAGAAATCCTTCCACAATTAAATAAGAAGAACGTGTACTTGAAAGACAAGCAAAGTACTTTCCATCTACCAAATTCGTACACTCACCGAATATCGCTGCTTAGATCTTCTCCTTGCCCTTGAGCGAGGCCTCACCGCCTGTCTCAAGTGTCCCTGTCAAAGCAAATCATAATTTCAGTCTATGATAAAAGAAATGCGGCAAGGAGATATGAAATCATTAATTGAAAGTATAACTGTCTTTTAACAACTTATTAAAGTCTTAATTAATCTCTAATATCCACCAAACATGACCCAAGGTCAAACCCGAACACCCTAGGAAAAAGCCCAAAAGGCTGCCAAAATCCTCAAAGGGACCGGTCTCCTCCTATTCAAGAGACCGGTACCCCTCACCCTCGGACCCCTCTGCCCAGCAAGGTACCGGTCTCCCCATTTTCGAGAGACCGGTCCCTCCCCTCTGAGGACCTCTCTACACAGCAGGGTACCGGTCTCCCCATTTTCGAGAGACCGTCCCCCCCCCTGAGGACCTCTCTGATCAGCAGGGTACCAGTCTCCCCATTTTCGAGAGACCGGTCCCTCCCTGTGTAGAAATCGATTTTTAGAGAACGATTTTCGAACCCCTTATTCTCCAATCAACTCAACCTCGATCCTTTTGCCTCCAAACTCAAAAATTGACTACACTAAAGTGTTCTATACATCTAGGCATCAAACATACTCAAATGGTGGCATCAACACACCCCAAAATCCAACATTCAAAGACCAAATTCTAGGTTTTTATCAAAAACGAAAATAGATCTTTAAACTCCGATCTTGACCAACTTTCAAACAATTTAATTACAATAATTACATCAATAGGTTCGTGTTTACCTCTAGAATAAGGTTTGTGAAGATGTTTTCTTCCAAAATTCTTCCTCATTGCCTTCCAATTTCTCCCTTCCCTCTTGCCCCTTTCTCTCTTCTCTCTCTAGCCTTCTTTTCTTCCCTTACACAAATGAGAGAATGATACAAATGAAACCTAAATCAGATTTTTAAGTTATTTTACCCATTTGCCCCTTCTATTAATTGGGTATTTACCCATGCTTGCCACCCCTTACCTCTTACACTTAATTGTGTATAATTAGACATTAATATAAATATATATTTTCATAAATATACCTCTAAATACCCCTTAAAAACCTACTCAATTCTTACTTCTAATTCTAGTATTTTACAATTTATAAAAAATGATTTATAATACGGAACGGGTATTACAACTCTCCCCCCCTTAGGAAATTTTGTCCCCGAAATTTTTAAAGACATACCTGAAAATAATTGTGGGTGATCCCTTCTCATGTTCTCTTCGTCTTCCCAAGTTGCCTCTTCAACGCCATGGTTTCACCACAATACTTTGACCCATCGCACTACTTTAGAGCGTAGCACTTGTTCTTTAAAATCAAGAATCTTCACTGGCTTCTCTTCATAAGACAAGCCCTCATCTAACTCCAATGGTTCTGCTTGCAAAATATGAGTCGGATCGTGAACATACCTCCGCAACATAGAGACATGAAACACGTTGTGAAGTCAGAACAACTCCACCGGCAATGCCAAACGATATGCTGTAGCCCCAATTCTCTCTACAATCTCATAAGGACCAATGTATCTAGGTGCCAACTTTTCCCTTCCTCTAAACCGCATAACTCCCTTCCAAGGTGATACCTTCAAAAATACGTAGTCACCAACATTGAACTTCAACTCCCTTCTCCTATTATCCGCGTAGCTCTTTTGACGACTTTGAGCCACCTTTAACCTCTCCCGAATTAGTTTCACTCCATCCGATGCCACTTGCAAAAGTTCCGGTCCCAATATTTGTATTTCCCCAATTTCACTCCAACATGTCGGTGTCCGACACCTTCTACCATAGAGAGCCTTAAATGGTGTCATCCCAATGCTACTTTGAAAACTATTGTTATAAGCAAATTCTATCAATGGCAAGAAATCATCCCATCCACCTCAAAATCAAGCACACAAGACCGCAACATATCCTCTAGTGTTTGAATGGTCCTCTCCGATTCCCCATCCGTTTGGAGATGAAAAACGGTGCTAAACTTCAATGAGGTACCCAAAGCTTGTTGCAAACTCGCCCAAAACCGTGAAGTAAATTTAGGATCTCTATCGCTCACTATAGACACCGGTGCACCATGTAATCTAATAATCACCTCAATATAGATTCTTGCATAACGGTCCGTGTTGAAAGAAGTCCTCACTGGAAGAAAGTGAGCCGACTTCGTCAACCGGTCAACAATCACCCAAATAGAGTCGTAGTTGCCCTTAGACTTTGGTAATCCCACCACAAAATCCATCGTCACGTGTTCCCATTTCCACTCGGGTATTGGTAAACTTTGAACTAGCCCTTCCGGTCTTTGATGCTCAATCTTTACCCTTTGACACGTAAGACACTTAGCCACAAAATCAACAATCTCTCGCTTCATCCCTCTCCACCAAAAATTTTCACGCAAGTCACGATACATTTTTGTTGCTCCTGGATGCATAGCAAACCTAGAATTGTGCCCTTGCTCTAAAATATTCCTCCTAAGCTCCATATCTTCCGGTACACACATCCGACTTCCGAACATTATCATGTCATCACCCCGAATAACAAACTCAGACTTCTCTCCCAATAAAATTTGTTGACGAACATTCTCCAAAAACACATCATTCTTTTGCCTGATTCTAATTTGTTCTTCGAATAGAGGTTTTATTACAAGTGTTGCTAAAAGATCCCCATCTTTCCCAGAAGTCACATCAACTCCCAAGCCTTCCATTTCCTCAAAAATTTCAACCCGCGCACACACCAAACAACTCAAGGATCCCATAGACTTCCTACTCAAGGCATCCGCTACTACATTTGCCTTTCCCAGATGGTAGTGAATACTACAATCATAATCCTTGATTATCTCCAACCACCTACGTTGTCTTAAATTAAGATCGTTTTGGGTAAAAAGGTACTTCAAGCTTTGATGGTCCGTAAAGATTTCACATGTCACCCCATATAAATAATGTCTCCAAAATTTCAAAGCAAACACTACGGCGGCCAACTCCAAGTCATGGGTAGGGTAGTTCCTTTCATGGGTTTTTAGTTGTCTAGAAGCATAAGCAATAACCCTACCCCGTTGCATTAA
>NMUG010008506.1:0-11615 GCA_002855965.1 Monotropa hypopitys | reverse complement strand
ATATTGAGAGAGAGAAAGCTTCCTGTGCGGACGGAATCTGATGCAGACAGACAGGCTGAGAACTACATGAGGGGAGTGGCATCGCAGACATGCAGTGCCGAGAACTACATGAGGGGAGTGGCATCGCGGACACGCAGTACCGCACTGAAAACCCGGGGCAGAAACATGCCCTGAGCTGAATGACTACCTCCCGAGCTAAGTGACCAAGCTCGGCCTTCCAGACGGCGTCCCGTTCTTTTGACCACCGGAGCTCGGCAAAACATCTTTTCAGCAATCCGCCTGCAGCAGAGTGATCGTCTTCTCCAGACGATCAGTTTTGACCATCAGGAGAGCTGACTACTCCCATTCCCGAGCTCCCATTCTTCTGGACATCTCCGCCTCTGACAGCTCGGGAACCCATGATTCCTTATTTTCCTATTTAGTTGTTCTTATTTCGCTCTTTGGTGGGATCCAACGTGTTTAGGGTTTCTTTTATTTTCTCTTTTGGGCCTAATTTGTCAAAAGCCAGTACTTGTACTTAGGGTTTTTGCTTCTTTTGCCGTCCTATATATAAGAGGCTGATGTAATTGTTTGAGGGACTTTTTGATGAAATTAAAGCTTGACGGCAGATTTGCTTGTTCAACCCCCCATCCCCTCTCGGTATTCTCCTAGAGAATCAATGACTGATTAGCGAGCCTTGATTCTGGTATTGGCTTGACAATCAACAGCAATCGAGAAGAGAATCAACACCGGCATCTCCTGCGATCAACGATGGTATTCTAGTTATCCGTTCTATTTTTTGTTCTACTTATCCTTTTACTCCGCTGCGTAATCGAAGGCTGTAGTTAGTGAAATATCAATCTGCATTAGTTGGTATCAGAGCGCAAGTTTCTATCCTTCCAGAAAAATTTTCCTTCCTACCAAAACCATGGCCCCCAGAAGACGACCAGCCCAGGAGATTGAGGAAGACAGACTCGATAGGCTACAACAGACGGTGGAAAGCCTGACGCGAGTGTTGCATCTATCCAGCTTCAATTACAGCCCCGACAACCCCAACAACCCCATCGCCCCTAACAACGACCAAATCCTCGTGAGGAGGAGGTGGAACCAGATGATGATGATGTCGAGTATGACGAGAACCCCTTTGCTGAGGAAGAATCAGAAAGGAGGCCAGAGAGACACCCCCAATACCCTCACAGACGTGAGGAGCGAGAAGCGCCACTTTCCTCTAAATGGGAAACTGGCCTGAAGATAGACGTCTCAGAATTTCATGGAGGAATGAAGCCAGAGGACTTTCTTGACTGGCTATTTGCTGTCGAAGAAGTGCTGGAGTTCAAGTACCAGAGAACAAACGGGTCCCCCTCATAGCCACGCGTTTTCGCGGAAGAGCTACAGAATGGTGGCAGCAACTGAAGACGAACCGTTCTCGAATGGGAAAAAGAAAGATCGAGACGTGGGAAAAGCTTCAGAAACACCTATGTGAGGCATTCCTGCCACACAATTATTCTAGAGTCACGTATCAGCGATTTCAGAATCTGAGGCAAGGATCCAGGACAGTGGATGAGTACACTACAGAGTTCTATCAGTTGATGGCCCAGAACGACCTAGGTGAAACGGCTGACCAGATGATCTCCCGTTATATTGGAGGCTTACAAATGCCGTACCAAGATACTCTCAACATGTTTGAACTCTACTCCCTCTCTTACGCGTATCAGAAGGCCCTACAGCTAGAAAGGCATGCCAAGAGGCGCTCTACCGCACCACCTTAAATGACATCTTATGGCCGCCCTATGGCACCCCCAGATGTGGGCCGAGCTATTCCCCAGACCAGTCGAGCTCCGGCTCCAATTCCCAGCTCTGCAAGACCAGTTATTGTTAGTGCGGGCCGTTGTTTCAAATGTGGGGAGCCCGACCACATGTTTACAGATTGTAAAAAGCCCGCCATCCAGAAAGGATTATTCATTGACAATGTTGGACTAGTGAGGGTGGAAATCGATCAACATGAAGAAGATCCAACTGAACAGCTGATCATGGATGATCTGAATGAAGGAGAAGAGGAGGAGCATGTTGCTGGGAACTGCAGACCATTGCTCGTAGTCAGGAGGACCTGCATGACAACCCGAGGTGCTAGTAAAGACGATTGGTTGAGAAACAACATCTTCCAGTCCAGATGTACCGTTGGGGGTAAGGTGTGCAAGTTTGTCATTGACTCGGGGAGCTGCGAAAATGTTATATCCGAGGAAGCCGTACGAAAGCTAGACTTGACAACAGAGGATCACCCCAGCCGGTACAAGCTGGCGTGGTTACAAGAAGGAAGAAAGGTCACCGTGAATAGAAGGAGTTTGGTATCTTTTTCTATTGGATCCAATTACAAGGACCCGATTTGGTGTGATGTGGTAGAAATGGACGTTTATCATATCTTATTAGGAAGACCGTGGCAGTTTGACAATGCTCTACAGCACGATGGTCGTAAGAACACCTACAACTTCATGTCTAACAATGTGAAGATGATTCTATGCCCAAATAAGGAGGAAGTCCCAAAGTCAATTGCAGCAAATTCCCCAACCTGCTGACTAGAGGAAAATTCATTGGCGAAATGATGGAGTCTGGCGTTGTGTATGCCCTGGTGGTGAAGAAAAAAGAGCAGTACAGTGACACTCAGCAGCTCAGTGGCGAGCAAACTCTAGAGGCAATCCCTGACTCAGTGCGGGAATTGCTGGACGAATACAGTAATGTTTTCCCCGACACACTTCCAGCAGGGTTGCCACCACTACGCGACATCCAACATCAGATTGACTTGGTCCATGCAGCCGCTCTACCAAACAGGCCGCTCTACCGAATGAGCCCTAAGGAACATGAGGAGCTGAGGAGTCAAGTATAGGAGCTTCTAGTCAAGGGACACATAAGGGAGAGTCTTAGCCCTTGTGCCGTACCTGTCCTGCTCACGCCCAAGAAGGATGGTTCATGGCGAATTTGCATGGACAGCCGCACAATCAACAAGATTACTGTGCGATACAGATTCCCTATTCTGCGTATGGACGATCTCTTGGATCAGCTCAGTACGACATCAGTATTCAACAAACTGGATCTAAAAAGTGGCTACCATCAGATCCGCATACGGAAAGATGATGAATGGAAGACCGCTTTCAAAACCCGGGAAGGCCTCTATGAATGGATGGTTATGCCCTTTGGATTGTCCAATGCCCCGAGTACTTGTATGAGTGTGATGAACCAACTATTTTGACCCCTGATTGGAAAGTATGTGGTTGTCTACTTTGATGACATACCTGTCTATAGCCCAGATTGTGAAACACACCTCCAACACCTGTGCCAAGTCTTATATTTATCACGGGAAGGTCCGTTCTTTGTGTCCTGAGCTAAGTGTTCCTTTATCATGAGCAGCGTGATCTTTCTAGGATATGTGGTATCCAAAGATGGAATTTCAGCCGACCAGACAAAGATCTCAGCAGTTCGGGAATGGCCTACCCCGAGGAATATACACGAGGTGCGAAGTTTCCATGGTCTCGCCTCATTCTACCGAAGGTTCATTTCAAACTTCAGCACTATTGTGGCCCCAATTACGGAGTGTATGAAGCATGGATAGTTCCAGTGGACGGAAGCAGCCGCACAAGCGTTCCAAGATATCAAGGGCAAATTGACCACTGCTCCTGTGCTCGCCTTGCCCGACTTTTCCAAACCTTTCGAACTACACTGTGATGCTTCCAAGGTGGGGATCGAAGCCGTTCTTAGCCAGGAAGGGAGACCCATCGCGTTCTATAGTGAGAAGTTGCATGGGCCTAGGTTAAATTACAACACTTATGACGTGGAATTCTATGCCCTCATTCAAGCGCTGAAACATTGGTATCCCTACCTTTCCCAAAGTGATTTCGTATTATACTCTGACCATGACGCTTTGAAACATATCAATAGCCAGGATAAACTATCAGCTCGGCATGCTAGGTGGGCGGCTTATCTTCAACAGTTCACCTTCACTCTCAAACACAAATCAGGTGTGCAGAACAGAGTCGCGGATGCTCTTAGTCGCCGTACTTGCCTTCTCAGTACATTGCGAGGTGGAGTGTTGGGATTTGATTTTTTCAGTCAGCTCACTAAGACTAATGAGTTATTTGCTCCCATCATTCAGGAAGTCGTAGCAGGACGACGAGTGGACTATACTCTACACGAGGGATTTCTCTTCAAGGGTGCTCAGCTGTGTGTACCAAGCTCCAGTCTACGACTCAAAATCCTCAAGGAGCTGCACGACGAAGGACACCTAGGCAGGGACAAAACTTACCAATTGGTCAGCCAAACTTATTATTGGCTGTCCCTTCGCCGAGATGTGACTAAGCTTGTGGAGAGATGCAGAGTTTGCTAGGTCTCCAAGGGGTCAGCTTCAAATGCCGGACTGTATATGCCCTTACCTATCCCGGAAAGACCGTGGTCCAGTATAAGTATGGATTTTGTCCTTGGCTTGCCCCGCACTCAGCGCGGATGCGATTCCATCTTTGTGATAGTGGACCGGTTCACTAAGATGGCCCACTTCATTGGCTGTAAGAAGATGAATGACGCTGTTCATATTGCACAGCTCTACTTCCGAGAAGTATATCGCCTCCATGGATTACCAACATCTATTGTTTCTGACCGAATTCAAAGTTCTTGAGCCACTTCTGGAGATGCCTATGGAAGTTGACTAGTACTCGGCTTGATTTCAGCAGTGCCTACCACCCTCATACGGATGGGCAGACTGAGGTGGTTAATCGTTCCCTTGGTAATTTACTCAGGTGCCTGATAGGAGAAAATCCAAAGGCATGGGACCAGAAGTTGTACCAAGCAGAGTTTGCATTCAACTGATCTACTCATCGCATCTCGGGATTTAGTCCGTTCATGGCCAACTATGGATTCCAATCCCGGGCACCAATCGACCTTGCTCCTGTACCAAGTTTGATAAAGATCCACAAGAAGGCTGAGGAGTTTGTTGGAGAACTGCAGAATGTTCATAAACAGGTGCAACAAAACTTGAGAGAAGCTGGGAACAAGAACAAGAGGGCAACAGATAAACGACAGCATCTGATGGAGTTCAATGAAGGAGATTTCGTGTGGACTGTATTAACCAAGGATCGGTACCCCGCCCACAAGTGCAACAAGCTGTCTGCTCGGAAGATTGGACCGTATGAGATTATTGAGAAAATCAACGCCAACGCCTACAGGTTGCGGCTACCCAGCCACCTTAATATTTCAGATGTCTTCAACATAAAGCATCTTTGGCCATACCATGGTGATAGCTCCGAGGAAGAGGACGTACTAGATTTGAGGTCGAATCCTTCCCTACCTGGGGATGATGGTGCAGACAGACAGACTGAGAACTACATGAGGGGAGTGGCATCGCGGACACGCAGTGCCGAGAACTACATGAAGGGAGTGGCATCGCGGACACGCAGTGCCGCACTAAAAACCCGGGGCAGAAACATGCCCCGAGCTGAATGACTACCTCCCGAGCTAAGTGGCCAAGCTCGGCCTTCTAGACGGCGTCCCGTTCTTTTGACCACCGGAGCTCGGCAAAACATCTTTTCAGCAATCCGCCTGCAGTAGAGTGACCGTCTTATTCAGACGACCAGTTTCGACCATCAGGAGAGTTGACTACTCCCGTTCCCGAGCTCCCATTCTTCTGGACATCTCCGCCTCTGGCAGCTCGGGAACCCATGATTCCTTATTTTCTTATTTAGTTATTCTTATTTCGCTCTTTGGTGGGACCCAACGTGTTTAGGGTTTCTTTTATTTTCTCTTTTGCGCCTAATTTGTCAAAAGCCCAGTACTTGTACTTAGGGTTTTTGCTTCTTTTGTCGTCCTATATATAGGAGGCTTATATAACTGTTTCAGGGACTTTTTGATGAAATTAAAACTTGACGACAGATTTGCTTGTTCAACCCCCCATCCCCTCTCGGTATTCTCCTAGAGAATCAACGACTGTGTTTGAAGCCGTTTGTCTGGGCATTCTCTAAGAATCAACAGATTAGCGAGCCTTGATTCTGGTATTGGCTTGCCAATCAACAGCAATCGAGAAAAGAATTAACACCGGCATCTCCTGTGATCAACAGTGGTATTCTAGTTATCCGTTCTATTTTCCGTTCTACTTATCCTTTTACTCCGCTGCGTAATCGAAGACTGTAGTTGGTGAAATATCAATCTGCATCAGAATCCGTGCGGACGGAGTGCAGACGGAGTTTTTTGGTCAACTTCTCGATAAAATTTTCATGAACCGATTGCTCCATTGTGTTTAGAAGGTGTTTTTTAGGATCCCTGCAAAAAATGGTAAAAAAAATTACCGGGAAGACCTTCATCCGAGCCAGTTTTATACGGTCTGTTCATTACAGTTTTGTGAAAAACTGTCGAGATGAAGCCCTTCCCGGTCTTTTTTTTGACTGTTTCTCGTGGGTACCCTAATCAACACGTTTTAAGGACATTGAACGGTTCAGATCATTCAAATTTGATTTAGAAATGGCCGTCCATATTCCGTCCGCACGGATTCCGTTTGCACAGAAAACCCTCTCTCTCTATATATATATATGTATATATGATGACTGCAAAAAACAGCAACGAGTACAACCACACAACAAAACGAAACACACCCAATCAACCTGCCAACACCCTAACATATACCGAAGAAACAAGAATCTAATCCAATGAGTGCGATTTATTGTTGTTGTTTTGCATTCTCTAGTTCTGATTAGTTTTTTGCATTTGCTTTCCATTTCTTATGATTTCGCTGTAAGCTGTTACCATTTGTTTGTTTTTACTATTAATCATTATTTTGTCATATCTATATAACAAATTCGGGTTATTTATGTCCAAGACATTTACAACCCTTGGATCTAAGAATAGACTGCTATGATCAAACCTCTTACACACATAAACCCTTTAGAAGTTTAAACGACTACGATTGTTCCACAATCTAATCAAAAGTGTTCCACAATCTAATCAAACGGTGTTCCACAATCTAATACACACTTTGGTTTAGAGTCACGGGTACACAATTCCAAAACCACAAAACACTTCCAAAAAGTAACCACGCCCACCGTCCACAGTTCCACACTTTAATCACACGGCGTGGAATAGTTTTGTGGCGATTGAAACTCTAAACTCTCTCTCTCTCTCTCTCTTTCTCCAATGGCGGTTGAAACCTTCATATATGGGTTTCAGCTGTGATGATTTCTCTGAGCCTTGGCTGTGATGATTTCTCTGAGCCTTGACTGTGATGATTTCTTTGAGCCTTGGTTGTTCCGTTTATGGTTTCTGGGTTGTTCCGATTTTGGTTGCATGTGTTCGTTCCCTCTCTCCCACTCTGTGTGCGTGTGTTTGTTTAGGATTTGTGGGTTGTGTTTCTGTAGGGGTTATCTGTTCTGCAGAGGTTTCTTCGATTTTGTATTTCTTTGAGCCTTGACACGCGTTGAACTGTAACCCTTTGCTGCACCCTTTCTATGATTTCGATTTTTATTTTCTTCGATTTTGGTTCTCGACCAATGGTTGTGTTGTGTGTTCATGCTTGGCTGTGTTGTCTTTCTCTCTCAGACCCTTGTGGTTTTTTCTATTTCTAGATTTCGAAGGGGTTTGGCATTTGGTTGGATGTTATTGGGTTTGGCATTATTGTATTTCGAGACTTTCTCAGACCGGTGGTTTCCGTTACTGGGTTTGACATTTAGTTGGCTGTGTTTTGATTTTGGTTTTGATTTTGTTTTTGGTTTTGATTTTGGTGTTTCGATTTTTTTTTTATTTTGGTGTGTGCGATCAGTGTGTGTCTGCGATTTTGGTGTCTGCGATCTATGTATGTGTTTTGTGTGTGTGTGCACGATTTTGGTGTGTGCGATCTGTCTGTGTGTTCGATTTATGGGTTTTGGTGTTTCAATGTCCACATTCCACCTCATACATTATGCACAACTCTCTCTCTCTCTCTCTCTCTCTCTCTCTCTCTTCGCAAGACCATCACAAGGCCACGACAGCCATCACTGCCACACACGCACCATTTCCGTTTGGATTGTGTTTTGGTTTGCCATGTTTGGGTTTTTCCCTTTTTGTTTTCCATTTTGGGTTGTGTTTCAATTTCTAGGTTGTGTTTCGATTTTGATTTTTCGATTTTTGTTTTGGTGTTTCGATTTCTGGGTTGTGTGCATGCGATCTGTGTGCGTGATATCTTTGTGTATGTGCAATTTTGGTGTGTGCGATCCATAGTTGTAAAAGGTGCGCGCCTAGGCGCGAGGTGCGGCGGGCCGCGGGTCCGGGGTCTCGGGGAGGCTGGGGCGCAGCCCCTTCAATAAGGCGCGCTTGAGGCGCGAGGCGGGAGAGGCGCCTGAGGCGCACGCCTTTTTGTTTTTAACGAAAAAATTCTTTTTTTTCAAAGTCTTGGCTCGCCTTTCTTTGTTTTTCTCTCAAAACTCTTAACCTTAAATACGAGCAAACTTTCAAATACATAGGGCCGGATCTATATCAAAAATCACACAAGGAGGTCCAAAAATATCATTTTCGAGGCATCCCGTGAGGGCTCCCGCCCCCACACCCTCGGTATAAAACAATGCTGAAGGTTGTCTACACTCGAATACAGAAGATGAAGCATGTTTTACAGCCCCCACTTGAGTGGCTGCGTCTTCTAAGTTTAGTTGAACTTGGGAGACTAGGATTTAAATGTGTTGGGTATGATGTCCTACATCAAAATGGGATGCATAATACCATGGGATATGTAGAATAATTACTCTCTTCACTATAAATCCTATTCGGGAAAATATTTCAACATGCCCCTTAAAAAGTGACTACTATTGATTTTGATGATGATTAATTTATGATAGTCGAAAGTGCAAGTAGGAATTGATTATTCTATTTCTATTTTAAACATTAAATATTTGTGCTTTTATTGAATTTGACATTTTATTTATTGCCTTGGTACTTATAATTTGAAATATTAGTGAATGCTATTTATTATTATTATTTCTCGCCTTCTTGCGCCTCGCTTCAATAAGGCGCACGCCTCGCCTCGCGCCTCGCGCCTAGACCCCAACAGACCATTTGCGCCTCGGTGCGCCTCGCGCCCCAAATAACTATGGTGCGATCTGTATGTGCGATCTGTGTGTGTTCAATTTCTGTATTTTGGTGTTTTGATTTCCATGTGTGTGCGCGATCTCTATTTTGGTGGTATCGCGCGCGTGTGTATGTTCGATTTTGGTTTTGGTGTTTTGATTTCTTGGTTGTGTGTGCGATCTGTGTGCGTGCGCGATCTATGTGTGTGTGCCATCCAGATGTGTGTTCGATTTCTGTGTTTTGGTTTTTCGATTTTCGTGTGTGTTTGTGCAATCTGTGTTTTGGTAATATCGTGTGTGTGTGCGATCTTGCTTGGTGTTTCGATTTTGATTTCGATTTTTGTATCTATCTCTTTGTGCGATCTGTGTTTTGGCTATGTCTCTCTGTGCGATTTGTGTCTCTATGTGCGATTTGTGTTTTGACCGTCTCTCTCTGTGCGACTTGTGTCTCTCTCTTTCTATATGCGATTTTGGTTTCAATTTTGTCTTCGATTCTGCGATGCTCTGTTTGTGTGCGTGTGTTCGTATTTTGATTTTGGTATTTTCGCATGTTGTGGGTTTCTCTATTTCGAACATGAGGTTTCTGTATTTCGAACATAAGTAATACGTATTTCCAGATTTCGAACATAAGTAGTACATATTTCCAGATTTTGAACATTGGGTTTATGTTTTTCGAACATGGGTTTTTGTATATCAAACATGGGTAATACATATTTCCAGATTTCGAACATGGGTAATACGTATATGGGTTTCTGGGTTTGGGTTGTGTGAGTTGATTTCTGCATGTTTGGTTAGACACTTCTGGTACGTATTACCCATGTTCGAGCCGTTTATGGATTCGAACCGTTACTGGGTTTGTGTCGTTTCTGGGTTCGAGCGGTTTCTGGATTCGAACTGTTACTTGTTTTGACCCGTTATTGGATGCAAACTGTTTCTATTTTTGGTCTTGATTGAGCATTGTCCGTTTTGATTGAATTAGGTTATGATGATCGCGCGTTGTGGCGGGGTAACTCAGTGAGTTTGTGAGTCTCATGTTATTGCAGTCATGACTGGAGTCTCATTTTTATGAGAAAAATGTGAACCTGAGCCACTTAAAAAAGAATAATCTATTGTAATATATAAAGGGAGAGTACATATTTGGCGTTGACAAGTTTTTGTCATCCTGTGCATTTTTTTTCCAAAATTACCCTTTAACTAACTTCAACTTGCACACCCACGTTGTGGGTGGCCAACTGCTAGTTATTATTTGTTTAATTGTTGTAATTTACTTTGTTGTAACTTAATTGTTGTAAATTTAAATTGTTGTTACGTTTAGAGTTGCAGTGTTAGTTTGCCTAATTTATAAATTAACTTTAAATTATTTTAAATTAATTGTTGTAATTTTTTTGTGGGTTAATTTGTTTAATTGTTGTAAATTAATTACTATTGTAAATTATTTTGTGGGATAGTTTGTTTAAATTATTGTAAATTATTGTTGGAGTTTAGAGTTTCTGTATTAGTTTATTTAATCAGTGCCTCACATTCGAAGTCATTGGTTGAGATTTGCTGTAGGCATGAGTAATTTGCATTCTCATTTAAGTCTACATAGAAATTTTAATTTGATCTTAGTTGTATCGTGCCTTTAGGCACATGCAAAAGATATGGATAACTCGAGCTTTTAAAATTTTTGAGGTATAGGGGCCACTATCAAAGTTTGACTTAAAAGATATGGATAACTCAAAGAGTTAACAAAAAAATTAAATTTGCTTATATATATTTTCTAAATATGTTTTAATTTATTCTACTTTTTTATGAATTACATTTGTTCTCTTTTTATTTTCATTTTTGTAAATAAGAAATTTTTTTTTTTGGTGTTTTTATTAATCGTTTACCAAGATGTTGTAAAAGATTGCCGATAGTATATTGATGCAGCACGAGACGGGGAAAATGGAGAAGACGATTCTGGATGAGCAGAACCATAAATGGGATGATCGGATTAACACCGTAATCTGGTAGAAGTGCTAGGAATCCACCAAGCAATACAGGAATCCACCTGCAAGTTCAGGAATCCACCTAAGAAGGAAGGGAGGCGAGCTCTCTATCCGAAAATGGAGAGTTGTATAATTTTCAAAAGTTGTTCAAGTCTGTACATCGCTAGGCTTATATAGCCCTCAAGGAATTCACGAAAACCCTAAAAGAATAATGGAGAAAATACAAAAATATCCCTAACTAATGATTAAAAATAGTACCATCCTAACAGAATCTGAAAAAAGAGTATAACAGATGTATCAGGGAATGTGGGGTGGTCCCCTTGTCGTCTCATTTCAATAGGACTGCGGGAGTGTGGCCGAGCTGGGGTGCAGCTGTTGAGGCCATGCTGAAATGGGTAGCCGGGCTGGACTGGTCGGACTGAGCTGAAGGTCCTATGAGTAGCTCGGCAAAGGTGCGAGTGTGAGCAGTTCGGCAAAGGGTATAGGTGTAAGCTGTGCGGCCGTATGAAGGGCAATGCGGCTGTAGTCTGGAGTACGACTGTAGTCCGGTCTGCAACTGTGGTCTGTTGTTCGGTTGTGGTGTAGACGATGTCCTACATCAGGC
>NMUG010008505.1:0-11617 GCA_002855965.1 Monotropa hypopitys | reverse complement strand
CCTGTTGGATAGATATTTGCCTTGCTCCTACTAGAAGGCACGGAAATGGAATACACTTGACACTTGGAATAACACGGAAATTGGAATATGTTTGGAATACGGAAAATGAGTCTTTTACTTAGTGTGAGTCGACGCTTGACACATTTTCCTGTTGGCCTTGTCTAGGCAGTTTCTTTTAGAAAAGATCAGTTACGAGTACTCTTTTCTCTTTGAGTCTTGGTCAGATACAGTACTTTACTACTTTTCTTTATGATGAGTCAAATGTGGAATTTAAAAAGAAAAGGAAATGTTTTACCTAAATGAGATCCATCGCATTGCATACATACTTTCCTTGCACTGTCACACACGTGCATCCCAATAGTATAGACGGTAGGAGATAGATTATCTCTACCAGGCGGTCGTGCCTGACCCTCTACTTTTGTAGGACTTACCACTTGGACTTGGAGCCGCTGGATCCTTCACAGGACTTGAGGCTGGACCGGACTTTAGCGATAGGTTGCTTTTACTTTCAGTGTTGCACTTTCTTTTGTTTACTGTTGGCCTCGTTGTACAGGATTATCTTATAAAATCCTATTTTGTCCTTTCTCTTTTATTTGGGGCACTGTTGTACAGGGTTGTGTTATAAAACCCTTTTTGCCTCTTTTCAATTGTATATCATTTCGTATCAAAGCATGTGATGTAATAAGTAGTGTAATGGGTGTGTGTGTGGTAGATAGTTCTTTACCCTTTTGTTTACATACTCGTTACCTACAGTTAACACTTCTAAAAAAATATGTCTCAAATTTTGGGAGTGTTACATTGAGGGTTCGGGGTTATTCGTTTAGGGTTTCCTGAGACGTATTAGGGGTGCATCTAGCTTTCATACATGAGAGGGTGTCTCAATTGCGCGTTATAGCTTTTGCGCGTCTAATAGATAGAATGTTCGGAGTTTACGAGATCGGATGGGTTTGAGATTTTAGAATGAGGGTTTAGGGTTGAGGGTTGTCCGTTCAGTGTTTCCTAAAACGTATTAGGGTTTGCATGGCCTTTAGAGAGAGAGAGAGAGAGTAGGGTGGTTCTAGGCCACCGGTTCAGTGTTTAGGGGCATTCTAAAGAGTGAACGGGTGGATTAGGGATTGTATGTTGGTTCTGGATTGGTTTGATGGTTTAGGGTTGTTCGTTTAGGGTTTCCTGAGACGTATTGGGGGTTGCATGTAGCTTTCATAAGTGGGAGGGTGTCTCAATTGCGCGTTATCGCTTTTACGCGTCTAACAGATATAATGTCTAGAATTTACGAGGTCGGATGGGTTTGAGATTTTAGAGAGAGGGTTTAGGGTTGTCCGTTTAGTATTTCCTGAGACGTCTTAGGGTTTGCACGGCTTTTAGAGAGAGAGTTGGGTGGTTCTGGGCCCCCGGTTCAGTGTTTAGGGGCGTTCTAGAGAGTGAACGGGTGGTTTAGGGCTTGTATGTCGGTTGTGGATTGGTTTGAGGGTTCAGGATTATTCGTTTACGGTTTCTTGAGACGTATTAGGGATTGCATGTAGCTTTCATACGTAGGAGGGTGTCTCAATTGCGCATAATTGCTTTTGCGCGTCTAACAGACAAAATGTCTGGAGTTTAAAAGGTCGGATGGGTTTGAGATTTTAGAGAGAGGCTATAGGTTTTAGGATTGTCCGTTTAGTATTTCCTGAGACGTGTTAGGGTTTGCACAGCTTTTAGAGAGAGAGAGAGAGAGTTGGGTGATTCTAGGACCCCGGTTCAGTATTTAAGGGCATTCTAGAGAGTGAACGGGTGGTTTAGGGCTTGCATGTTAGTTGTGGATGGGTTTGAGGGTTCATGGTTGTTCGTTTAAGGTTTCCTAAGACGTGTCATGGGTTGAATGTAACGTTTATATGTGGGGGGTGTCCCAATTGCGCGTCTAACAAACATAATGTATAGAGTTTACGAGATCAGATGAGTTTGAGATTTTAGAGAGAGAGTTTAGGGTTTAGGATTGTCCGTTTAGTATTTCCTGAGACGTCTTAGGGTTTGTATGACTTTTCGAAAGAGTTGGGTGGTTCTGGCCCCCGGTTCAGTGATTATAGGAATTTTAGAGAGTGAACGGGTGGTTTAGGGCTTGCATGTCGGTTGTAGATTGGTTTGAGGGTTTAGGATTGTTCGTTTAGGATTTCCTGAGACATATTAGGGATTGCATATAGCTTTTATACGTGGGAGGGTGTCCAATATGCGCATTATTGCTTTTGCGCGTCTAACAGACAGAATGTACGGAGTTTACGAGATCGGATGGGTTTGAGATTTCAGAGAGAGGGTTTAGGCTTGTCCGTTTAGTATTTATCGAGACAGCTTAGGGTTTACATGGCTGTTAGAGAGAGTTGGGTGGTTCTGGAACCCCGATTCAGTGTTTAGAGGCGTTTTAGTGAGTGAACGAGTAATTTAGGCCAGCATGTCGGTTGTGGATTGGTTTGAGTGTTCAGGGTTGTTCATTTAGGGTTTTCTGAGATATATTAGGGGTTGCGTGTAGCTTTCATACGTGGGAGGGTGTGCAAATTGCACGTTATCGTTTTGCGCGTCTGACAAATAGAATATCCGAAGTTTACGAGATCGGATGGGTTTGAGATTTTAGAGAGAGGGTTTAGGGTTGTCCGTTTAGTATTTCATGAGACGTCTTAGGGTTTGCACGACTTTTAGAGAGAGTGTGGTGGTTCCGGGCCCCGGTTCAGTGTTTAGGGGCGTTCTAAAGAGTGAAAGGGTGGTCTAGGATTTGCATGTTGGTTGTGGATTGGTTTGAGGGTTCATGGTTGTTCGTTTATGGTTTCCTGAGACGTATTAGGGGTTGCATCTAGCTTTCATACATGGGAGAGTGTCTCAATTGCGCGTTATAGCTTTTGCGCGTCTAATAGATAGAATGTTCGGAGTTAACGAGATCGGATGGGTTTGAGATTTTAGAATGAGGGTTTAGGGTTGAGGGTTGTCCGTTCAATGTTTCCTAAAATGTATTAGGGTTTTCATGGCCTTTAGAGAGAGAGAGAGAGTAAAGTGGTTCTGGGCCACCAGTTCAGTGTTTAGGGGCATTCTAAAGAGTGAACGGGTGGATTAGGGATTGTATGTTGGTTCTGGATTGGTTTGAGGGTTTAGGGTTGTTCGTTTAGGGTTTCCTGAGACGTATTGGGGGTTGCATGTAGCTTTCATAAGTGGGAGGGTATCTCAATTGTGCGTTATCGCTTTTACGCGTCTAACAGATATAATGTCTGGAGTTTACGAGGTCGGATGGGTTTGAGATTTAGAGAGAGGGTTTAGGGTTGTCCGTTTAGTATTTCCTAAGACGTCTTAGGGTTTGCACGGCTTTTAGAGAGAGAGAGAGTTGGGTGGTTCTGGGCCCCCGGTTCAGTGTTTAGGGGCGTTCTAGAGAGTGAACGGGTGGTTTAGGGCTTGCATGTCGGTTGTGGATTGGTTTGAGGGTTCAGGATTATTCATTTTGGGTTTTCTGAGACGTATTAGGGGTTGCATGTAGCTTTCTCTCGAGAATTTCAAAAGGTCCGATGTATCGTGTATTAAGCTTTCCTCTTCTTCCGAATCTGATAATGCCTTTCATAGGTGATACTTTCAAGAATACTTTTTCTCCTTCGTTGAATTCAATTTCTCTTCGCCGCAAATCTGCATAACTCTTCTGGCGATCTTGTGCCATCTTTAATCGATCTTGAATCAACTTGATCTTTTCTGTCGTTTCTCGAACTATTTCTGGTCCAGTGAGTTCTTCTGCTCCAGTCTCTGTCCAACATGATGGTGATATGAATTTCCTTCCATATAGAGCTTCGAAAGGTGCCATTCCAATGCTTGCTTGATAACTGTTGTTGTAAGTAAATTCTGCCAAAGGTAGATGCTCCTCCCAGCTTCCTTGAAACTCCAACGTGCATGATAGTAGAAGATCTTCTAGCGTCTGAATTGTCCTTTCTGATTGCCCGTCCATTTGTGGATGAAAAGTTGTACTAAAGTTGAGCGTCGTTCCCATAGCTTTCTGCAATGCCTTCCAAAATCTTGATATAAAATGAGGATCTCTATCTGACGTAATAGATACAGGTGTTCCGTGAAGTCGAATAATTTCTTGCAAGTAAGTAGACGCCATCCGGTCCATTGAATACGTATTCTTGATTGGTATGAAATGTGCTGATTTAGTCAATCGATCGACTATTACCCATATGGCATTTTTGTCTTTGACTGACCGCGGAAATCCGATAACGTAATCCATCGTGATATCTTCCCATTTCCACTTTGAAATAGGTAAGGGTTGAAGTAGTCTTGCCGGTCTTTGCCGCATTGCCTTCACTTGTTGACATTCCAAGCATTTGATGACGTAGGCTGCTATGTCCTTCTTCATTCCCATCCACCAATAAGTTCGTTTCACATCTTGGTACATCTTTATTTGTCCTGGATGAATCGCAAATTTTGTCTTGTGGCCTTGATCCATAATTTTTCTCTTGATTTCTTCCTTGTCTGGAACGCATAGTCGTCCTTTGAATTTGAGAATGTCGTTCTGAAAAGTAAACTCCCCTTGATTGGTGATGCCTCCTTGAATTTTCTTTAGCTTGGGATCTTCCATTTGTAGCTGCTTGACTTTTTCAAGAATCGTGGGTTCTACGACAATCGCCGCAAGATGCATTAGGTACGAATTCTCTGGCTTCCTGCTGAGTGCGTCTGCTACTACGTTAGCCTTCCCGGGATGGTACTGAATATTGAGGTCATAATCTTTCATTAGCTCCAGCCATCTTCGTTGCCTTAGGTTGAGTTCCTTCTGGGTGAAAACGTACTTCAAACTCTTATGATCGGTGAAAACATCGCAAGTGACTCCGTATAAGTAGTGGCGCCAAATCTTCAGTGCGAAAATAACTGCTGCGAGTTCCAAGATGTGCGTAGGATAGTTCTTCTCGTGAGTCTTCAATTGCCGTGAAGCATAAGCAATAACCTTCCCATTTTGCATTAAAACACATCCTAGTCCTTTGTGCGAAGCGTCGCTGTAGACTACGAAGTTTTCTTCTCCGTTGGGTAGAGCTAAAACTGGTGCTGTTGTAAGCCTCCTCTTCAATTCTTGAAAACAATCTTCTCGTTCCTGAGTCCATACGAAAGGTTCTCTCTTGCGCGTAAGTTCCGTCATTGGTAATGTGATCGTTGAGAAGTCTTTGACGAAGCGTCGATAATATCCAGCAAGTCCGAGGAAACTACAAACTTCGGATACTAAAGTTGGTGCTGACCAATTGATCACCGCTGCAATCTTCTGTGGATCCACTGAAATGCCTCTTCCATTGATGATGTGTCCAAGGAAATGAACACTCGTAAGCCAAAATTCGCATTTACTGAATTTTGCATAAAGCTTCTTTTCTCGTAGAATTTGCAAAATTGTTGTCAAATGAATAGCATGCTGCTCCTCGTCCTTTGAGTAGATCAAAATATCGTCGATAAACACGATTACGAATTCGTCGAGATAGGCGGTAAAAATTCGATTCATGAGATCCATGAATGCTGCAGGTGCGTTAGTTACACCAAATGGCATGACTAAAAATTCGTAATGGCCGTATCTGGTACGAAAAGCGGTCTTCTCTACATCTTCTGCCTTGACTTTCAGTTGATGATATCCAGAACGTAAGTCGATCTTTGAAAATACTCGTGCTCCTTGCAGTTGATCGAATAAGTCGTCGATACGTGGTAATGGATACTTGTTCTTGATCGTAATCTTGTTCAGCTCTCTGTAGTCGATACATAAATGCATAGTTCTGTCTTTCTTCTTGATGAACAAAACTGGTGCTCCCCATGGTGATGAACTTGGTCTGATGAAGTCTTTATCCACTAACTCTTGTAGTGGCTTCTTCAGCTCCTTGAGTTCAGTTGTCGCCATTCGATAAGGTGCTTTAGATATTGGTTGAGAATCGGGTATAACCTCAATAGAGAAATCTATTTCTCGATCAATCGGCATGCCTGGCAACTCGTCAGGAAATACGTCGGAAAAATTTCGAACTATTGGAATATCGGATATGACGGAGTCTTTTGTCAGTGTTGTGGAGATACTACAAAGATATCCCAGACAACCTTTCTGCAAAAGTTGATGAGCTTTTGCTACTGAAACAAAGCAGGGTGGTGTAATAACCTTTCCCCCCTTCAACTTCGTCTCCCCACCTTTGAACTCTTCAAAGATAATAGATTTCGAAGTACAATCTATTTTCGTTCTAAACTTGGATAGCCAATCCATACCAATGATCACATCAAAATGCGTCATGGCCAAAGGAATTAAGTCCATTATCATAGACACTCCTCCAATAATAGCTTCGCAGTTTCTAAAAATTGTGGTGCACACTATGCTTTTATTTGAGGGATGAGATACTATTAGATCAAAATCTAATGGTTCCGGGATTCTACCGATCTTCTTGGCATGCATCGTGGAAATAAAAGAATGCGTAGATCCTGAATCAAATAGTGCATAAGTAGGAATTCCATAGATAGAAATTCTACCTGCAATGACTCCTTCATCATTCCTAGGATCTCCTGGAATAATGGTGAATGCCCTTCCTTGCCTTTGGTTCCTATTGCCTTGATTTGCATCATTCCTCTGGTTTCCAACTGGCACCGTGTTTGCTCCTGTGAGTACGTTCGGACAAGCATTCTTGTAGTGCCCTACTTGACCACAGCCAAAACACATCGTAGGTCCTTTTGCCTAGCATTCTCCCTCGTGACTTTTTCTGCACTTGGGACAGTTTGGCCTTTGCCACTGTTGGTTGTTGTTGCTTCCTCTCTGGTTCTTCTGTTGATTCTTCCCATAGTTTGCTTTCTTCGAGTAGCTCGATCCTCCTTGGTTCTGGTTCCTCTTCCTTTCATTAAATCTTCTTGATTCATCAACATCTTGTTCCACCAAGATAGCCCTGTCCAAGACTTCAGCATACGAAGGTAGCTGAAAAGGACGAATGATTTTCCTTATATCATGCTTGAGCCCTTCCTCAAACTTCCGAGCCTTCATTTCATCGTTAGCAACTAAGTATGGTGCATAAACCACAAGATTCATAAAATCAGCTTCATAGTCGGCCACAATCATCGCTCCTCTCTGCTTCAGGTTTTCGAACTCCATTCGCTTTGCGTTCTGCATCGCTCTAGGCATAAACTTCTCACGAAAGTTCTCTAGAAATCTCTCCTAAGACATGTTGGGTTCGGCAATGCTTTTCAAATTCCACCATCTATTGGCTTTGCCTACCAATAGATACGACGCAATCTCGACTTTGTGTAGGTCAGTACATCGGAGAAATCGGAAATTCTTCTTTAGCTCCGCAATCCACTCGTTCGCTTTAATTGGATCCATCCCTCCAGAAAAAGGCGGGGGTTTGAGTTTCAGAAACTCCTTCACAGCTGCCACATTGTGATTTTGTTGTACCACGTTAACTCCTTCATCTTCAGGAATCGCCGGTGGTTCGATCACAGGTTCTGGTTGTCGTCGCATCTGCTCAATCGTCGCTTGCTGAGCTTGGACAGTTCCAGTCAACGTTTGCACCATATTACGTAGTTCGGCAATCTCGTTACGTTCTTGACCCGTTGCTCGCGTATTGACCATTCTAAATAGAAAATACTTTTATTAAAAGATAGAAATACTTTTACCATAATACTTAGAAACATAGATGCATAATTGTGTCCGGTACACAACAAAAATACTCCGGATATAGCAACTAATAAAGCATCACTCATCATCTGAGTCACTAGACCACTCATAGGGAGGATAAATCCACTCCTGACGAACTATTTCTTGGTTATCATGGAAAACGGGTATGTCAACTAGTTCATCTACCACGGGTAGATCATCCTCAAGCTCTTCTTCCTCCATTATTATTATCTCTTCTTCTTCCTCAGGAATATTTTCCTCCGGATCTGACTCTTCGTCTTCATCCTCATTCCCGTAAAGTTGGTGCAGATCCACCATGTAGATCTCATCAAGACTCCATTGGGGAATCCATTCTCTTGCCAAAGAACAAGTCCGTTCCCTGAGCCTAAGGCGATAGTCGATTATAGCTCGAATCTGAGCCTCAGTAAGATGCATATTTGCATAAGCTACCTGCCCTGCAATGCCGCAAGCCATACGTGAAGCATCTTCAATCAGTCTTGCCTCCATTTCTTCTCCTTCTAAGGGAAATATTTCCGCCAAACTGTCTCCCAGATGATCGAGAGAATCATCACTAGAATAGCCGTCATGATCGGAGTCGCTGCTAGACATAGCTACAAAACTCATGGTATAAGCATGCATATTTTAACACAATTCTCATCTAAACGTCACTTTCGTGTTTCTAAGTGAGTGCCTTGCTTCTTGGCTCTGGTTTGTTTAGAAATTCATCAACTCAAGCTCTGATACCACTTCTGTCACAACCCATCCCGATCTCGGAATGAGTCCATGACCGGCCAACGAGAAAGATCGCTAAAGGCCTAGATAAAAGAGTTGAAGAATTCCTTAACAATTTAAATATGCGGAAGCATGTGAACAAAAACCAGAGCAGTGATATAGATGTTCTCATTAATTCCCCAGGATTACATCATAAGGCTTCAAAGATAGGCAGTACAACAAAAGTACAACAAAAGCTCCAAAACATAGTTTAAACATGAACTGCCACCTCATCCTTCAACCTGACCTGAAAATGGTTTTAGAAAAACGCATAAGCTAAAAGCTAGAGTGAATTTCTACATACTGCAGTACAAGTTTCATGGATTCACAATGTTCCCTGCAAGATTAGTTCCACAGACAAATATGGCTCAAAGGCTCAATAATAATATCATTGTTTTTAATAACAATTCTTCCTTTGCTTTGATTTCCATGCCAACATGTAATTCACAGTACATTATTAATTCAATCTTTACTAAATAGATCCATCTTTCTTTTTTCTCAGTAATTTGCCCCTGTCGTATGAACATTCATACTTTTCACATTCATGCTTCCGCTTGTGTCGTATATGCGTATGCACAATATAATTATGCTTGTGTCGTATAAGCATATTCATTTCCAACACTTATGCTTTTATCGTATAAGCATATTCATCTTTCAATACTATTCTTCTGTCGTATAAGCATATACAGATCTTTCAATACTATGCTTCTGTCGTATAAGCATATACAGATCTTTCTGCCTTATGCTTCTATCGTATAAGCATATCAATAACAGGCTTGTATTGGCACTTGTCACAATTCGTGTACCTCATTTCCGTTTCATCTCCATTCCAAATTCTTTCTTCCTTTAATTTATTATAACTCCTTGTCGTATGGAATTTCATAAAACAGTTTTCAATGTGTTCATTCATGGTAAAAGAATTTGTGCATAATCCACCTTTCAAAATCTTCTTTTGGAATATATCTTTTCAGATTCAATAATCAAAAATATAATTTTTAAAGGAATTGCACTTGAAAAGTACGAGTAGAGCAGTATATAGAGATTCACTTGAATAGGTTCCTGAAACTTCTAGATTTCCTCTTTCTTGATTAAAGCTTTCCCAAATCTGGATAATAAGTCATAACTTAGCATTTAAAAAAGGAATTCAGCCTTAAATATACACTGCCGAGCAGAGCTGGCCGAAGCTCTAGTTTGCCGGAGACTTAAGTTGGCCGAAGGCTCTCTGACCGAACACTACTGGTCATCAAAAAGGTTGACTGCCTAAGGTACATTGCCGAAGGCTTACTGCCGAGCTCCTTTGGTCCAAGTAGATTAAATAAAAACCAAGGATAACTCTTCCAAGGAGTTGCAAGCCTTTCTAGGGGTGTCAATTCACTTAGGTTGAGCTGACCTTTTATTACTAGGTCGGTCGGGTTATTGCCGAGCTGAAGCACAACCGGTTGGCTTGGTTGCCGAACTGCCATACTATGGTCCGGACTCTTCTGATTAGAAACATAGGTTTCAATTTATGGTTTTGGTTGGGTTATTGGTCGAAAATGACCGAATGATTATTCCAAGGATTTTGGTAATATTGCCCGAACAACTAATGTTGTTGCTGAGCTGGAATTCAACAAGAATGGTCCGTTCTGCCGAGCACAACTTGCTTCGGTTAGAAGAATGGTCAACCAATAAACATGTGTAAAGATAGTACGGCTGGACCAATAATAACATGGCCGAATCATAATGAGATGTCCTGGTCATAAGCTTAGCCGAATGCTAGCTTTGCCGAGCAGAAATAATGTTAGCCGAACACAATTTGCCGAGCTGAAAAGCTACGGATGTGGAACAGTAGTGTACGGGAAGACTCTGAGTGAGTCTGCCGAACAGATTTTGCCAAGGCTAGACTTGACTTTAAGTCTGCCGAACAAAATTTGACATCTAAGGCTTTTGCCGAACAAAAATAAGTAAAGTAATTATTATACCTTTGGCCGAAGCTTGATCTGCCGAAGGGTGAATGATCAAAACTGGAAGTGTATGTGCCGAACAGGTATTGATACGAACAGAGTCTTGCCGAACTGGTATAATCCTTGCTGAAGTAAAACTGATTGTCTGGATGGATTGACGAAATGAAACAAGTATGACCGAAGCTTGATCAATGGTTCTGAGGTGTTTGGTTGGACGGCCAAGGCTTGCCGAACAACAATATAAAATGGAGATGTACGGCAAAAGGTTTGTCGAACACTTGAGTACAAGGTTAGGGCTTGCCGAGCTTCTAGAATTAAGTCCAGAGCTTTGCCGAACAATAATGCTTCGGAAAATTCTAGAGAGAGAAGGTCTGGTTTCTCTCAAGTTGAAGTTGTAACCAAAATGAAATAAATGTTTCGGTATTTATAGATTTTGAGAATGAAATAATGATCCGATCATTGGCAGACCAACAAACGGCGCCACTCATCAAGAGTGGGCCCCGTCGGCCGCCCAGTCTAGGCCTCTAGGCTGATGACCTACGCCCACCAGCTGCACGATTTGGCTTCTTCCGCCGGAAATGGAAAATGACGTCAGTCCACTCAGGACTTTTGTCTCCTTCTGACAGATGGATGTCCAGCTGGCTTATCCACATGGCCACACTGCCACGTTCGAGCTGACCTGGCCAGACTGCCAAGTAGACATCTGCACTGGCCAAACCTCTTCTCGGCCGGACTCTCTAAACCGATTCCTTCGGCTCGGCATGAGCTCGGCCGGACCCCTAACTGGTCGGCAGTTCACAATTTGTACTTCTAACTTATTTCCTTTTACTTAGGCCCCTAATCAAATCTTCATTTTATAACTTCAAGGCTTAAATGAATATCAGAAATTCCCAAATTTATATAAAATACCTTCGTTAAATATTTTCTCGGATCGGGGTCTCACAATGAGCCTGTGGAGAGCAACACAGTAGGGGAGAGTCCTACTGTGGCCATGGCGCTGCTCTAAGCCTTCACACTGCCGAAGGATATGGAGGAGCTTCCCTTCGGTGCCAAGACCTGCTTCCACACTATGATGTACTATGACAGTCGGGTATGTTTCTTTATTTGTTGCTCTTTTAATTCTATCTTTGGCTTCGGTCTTCATCTGATAATTTTCTGGTTTCTTGCAGATGATAGTTGTCCTTGACTGGAACTTGATGTCGAAGTTAGTGAGCTCAACGACCCATTTGGTTATTCGGTCGGAGAGGTTGGCACATTTAAGTAATGATTGAAAAGGAAATTCAGTCAAGACAAT
>NMUG010008504.1:0-11617 GCA_002855965.1 Monotropa hypopitys | reverse complement strand
TGACGACGACAATGAAGATTCGCTTCCTACGAAGGAACAGGCTCGACAAGCCATAACTACAACCACCAACGACCGATATTAAGGAACAAGAAGCCAAATCTTCACAAGAGCCAATGAATAAATTCATTCGCGCTCTAGGAACTAGGAACTCGAAACAGTTCACCACGACAAAGTAGGTGACAACACTACCAACAAGAGGATGTAACAGGAACACACAAGTCCAACTTCGACAGGATCCTCTAACACATGCCAAGACAGGCCCGAAAGTCACCTCAAGAGAGACAGGATTTTACTCAGAATCCTATAAGAGCAACAACAAAACTAACTCGAAGGAGTAGACACCACGTATTTCCAAACCATTTTGTTATTTCGAGTTATAAAAACTATGTTGTTTAATGAGATCCATGCAATGCAAATACATTCAATGCCTATATACACATGTCATGCACCCTAAATGCAACACCTCAGAGCTACACAAAAGAAACGGTGCGCTCATTGAGACTAAAGTCTCACCCAAAGACCTAGGTAAGTCGGAACGAGCGCTCTGATACCAACTGTAACACTCCCAAAATTTGAGATATATTTTTTTTGAGAAGTGTTAACTATAGGTAACGAGTATGTAAACAATAGGGTAAAGAACTATCTACCACACACACACACCCATTACACTACTTATTACATCACATGCTTTGATATGAAATGATATACAACTAAAAGGAGCAAAAATGGTTTTATAACATAACCCTGTACAACAGTGCCCCAACTAAAAGAGAAAGGGCCAAATGGGATTTTATATGATAATCCCGTACAACATGGCCAACAGTAAAGAAAAGAAAGTACAAGACTGAAAATAAAGACAACCTATCACTACTGTCCGGTTTAGCCTCAAGTCCTGTGAAGGATCCAGCGGCTCCAAGTCCAAGTGGTAAGTCCTACAAAAGTAGAGGGTCAGGCACGACCGCTTGGTAGAGATAATCCATCTCCTACCGTCTATACTATTGGGATGCACGTGTGTGACAGTGTAAAGAATGTAAATATGCAATGCTATGGATCTCATTACTTTAAAACATTTCCTTTTCTTTCAAAATTCCATATTTGACTCATCGTAAAGAAAAGTAGTGAAGTACTGCATCTGACCAAGACTCAAAGAGAAAAGAGTACTCGTAACTGATCTTTTATAAAAGAAACTACCTAGACCAGGCCAATAGGAAAATGTGTCAAGTGTCGACTCACACTAAGTAAAAGACTCATTTTCGTATTTCAAACGTATTCCAATTCCCATTTTTGTTCCAAGTGTCACGAGTATTCCATTTTTGTGCCTTCTAGTGGGAGCAAGGCAAATATCTATCCAACAGGTATTATCAATCATGCTTAGCCATTCTGTTCATAGAGGGGATCAGTCCTCTACACGTCTATTCCTCGATTCCCCGTCCGTCGGGAGGGTTTAGTACTACCCCCATTGCGCAATGTCATGGGAGACCCCGTACGGTACATCCCAAGGCCTCAACCTGAATATATAAGCACTTGATAATCCACAATTCTCCAAAGAGCCGGTGGGCCAAGCCCACTAAATCAGTCCAACAACAATTTCCAATCCTCGTAAAGAGCCATGTGTTACATGTTATCATTTCGTACCATCGTTCCGTGTGACCTAGGGCAACCAACCTCCTAGTCAACTTATCAACCAAAAATGTGACTTTTTTTTCCGTTCTTTCCAAAACAGTTCCGTTTATTCCAAAACGTGTCATTCGTTCACAAATCGTTCCATATTTCCAAAACATTCCATTTGTTCGATTCATTGTCAAAAACATGTCAAAGTACCATTTGACGCACAAACTATCCGAGAACGTCCAAAACAAACCAAAATCCCCAATTTGATTTCATAAAACGACAACGACAGATTTTTACAAGAATTGGGGTTTTTCACAATCAAACTCGGAATCGAACAACCAACGTCCTAGGAAAAAGCGTACGACCCTAGACAAAACTCAACGCGACCAATTTAGGCGAACGACAACACTTTGATACTTATTTTGTGAATATAAAAGACTCGACAGAATTTTATAAAAACGAACGAGAATGGTGGTACACCACCAACAGCACAAACGAGAGGGATAGAAAACTCTACCTCGATTAGCATTTCTGAACCAATAGCCGACAAGGAATTTGCTAGAAATTTGGACATGAACCTGCTCAAAATAGGACAACCGCACTAATACGCCAACACAACAAACAAAGCAGGAATCCCAATATCACACCTCCTACTTACACATTTACAGATTACGACTTAACGACATTTAACAGGGAAGAAGATATACCTGCCGACGCGACCACTAGCGGTGGACAAGGCCCTGAACGTTGCGCGCCACTGATTTCTGTCGCTCGCTAAGACCGGCACCTAGAATCTGACAAACAGTCAATATTTGACGACAAACAACTTAAAACACTGAAACGAGTAGAATAGAGGCTTACCCACTGATTCAATGCTCAATAGTCACGCGACAATGCCTGTCCGTCCTTAGCTGTATCCACGCGATCCACTCCGCACCTAGATACCCACCAAACAGTCATTATCGATAACCGACAATAAACGATGTCATACAGTAATGGAACAAATATGTCGATAGGCTTACCCATTGACGCAGAACTTCGATCGTCGCGCGAACACTACTCGTTCACCCTTAACTGTAACTTGCTGAATCGACCACCATGGTTGCCACTGACGGCCACATCCAACATCCCATCTGTAGCCGCCAAGATGAGCATACCACCACCCAACGCTGTCATTCCACGATCACCGCATCCACTGCACTGAACCAATACCCGAATCGCCGTCACTACTACCACCACCAACGTTGCGCAGCTGCGCAGAGAGGGGAAGGAGATATGACGGGAGAAGGGGAGAGTGGAGAGGCTCGGGTGAGAGGGAGAGAGAGAGAGGGGCGACGGGAAGGAGGGAGGAGGGAGAAGAAACCGAGAGAGGTGAGGGTGGGGGGTCGCGCGCAGGAGGGAGGAGGGGAAGGGAGGCGCCGAGATTGGAGGAGGGCCGGAGGAGGTCGGAGATGGAAAGAGATCGGCCGGAGAGAGGTGGAGAAGGGGTGGTCCGGCCATGGGGGTTGTTGCGGCACAAAGTCGCGTAGGGTTTCGTTACAGAGAGTGTCGAGGGAGAAGATGGGAATGGGGGAAAGGGGGCCGACTGAACCTATTGCCTCTCTTTTTTTTAAATTTTTTTTTAAGTAATTAGACATTTATTCATTTAAATGAATTTAAACAACCCACACATTTTCGAATGACTCCCGGGACCCCAAATGAAACCCAAATTCAACCACGAAGATTTGCTCGCGCTCAGAATACAAAATCTCACAACCCAAGACTTGCCTCACTCAAATAGGATCGGTAAATTAAAATACGAGCCGTAGGGAACTGAACGACTAAAAATTAAATACCGAAAAAAGATTGAACCGATCGATATTATTTTTTTGAAACGAATGGAAATAATTAAATTTTTCGGATGTGACATGGTCGGCTCGAGTATACTAGCTGAGGTAGGGGGAATCTCCTCTAAAACTTGTATTGTAGGTGGATTTACAACTTTTGATGGAGGAATGAGACCCCGCGTTGATTTTCTGTAATGACCTAGAATTTCAAATATAAATTTTAAATGAAATTTATTATTCATGAAAGTTGTAGAGAATCTCAATAGAAATCCAATGCATCTCGAATCGTCTCAATCGGAGGTCGGACGAAGAAGTTATGGCCGAAATACTCTCAAAGGGTATGTTTGCAAATTTTTGCAGAGTACCCAGCGTCGACCGGTCTACGATGCCACTGTTGACCGGTCGTGGTATTCCGTTGCGTTCATGTGCCTGCCCACGACCGGTCCCCCATAATGCTGCCGACCAGTCGTGCTTTTTTAGAAGGCTCTATTTTATAGCCTCGACCGGTCGTGTGAGCCCATGTCGACCGGTCACCGTATGTTATTCCGAGATGTTTTATTTTAAGTGAGGGGCATTGTAGTATTTTCATGTGTGGGCACATATATATGTTTTGTGTACGTGTTGAGGGCATTTTGATCCCTGATTTCAGTCCCAACTCCCTCTCTCTCTCACATGTAAGTTATCTCCCTCTCTCTATATATTTTTCATTTCTTCTCCCTATATTCTTTCTAATTTTGAAGGCCTTCCCTTAAGTTTTGGGAGAAATCACGTTCATTAACATCGGAGAGCACGATACGATCTACGCAGTGATGTGCTCGGGTCGTGGTGGTATGTTGGATATTTTTCGGCGACCTTGGAGCTCCGGTGAATCTCTGGTGGGTAAACTTTTCCCTACTATTTAGTATGTGTGTGCATGTGTACATAGATTTCATCCTCGTACTCATAAGAATCAAATACGATTTTTGTGGCCTAAGTTTAGTCTAGGTTTGTGATCTATGCTTGGGTTTTGATTGAGAAACCATGAAGATAGATTTTTGGGGTATTAGGTACCCCTAGAGATTTATGCTCACTAGGTGTTCGAAGAAATTCCCGAAAGAATCCGAGATTTGATTTTGGGTAAACATTGAGGTTTGGGTGGAATAGGGATGCTTGTGAGGTTGATATCCTACCTTGATTAGGTACGCGCACCATGTGTTCGATGAAAATCCCCTTAGAGTCATAAGTCGTGCTTTGAGAACTTTGTGACATTGGGTTGACGGATGATGAGTATGAGTATGTAATGGAATGAAATTGGGTTGCGAGTATCATTGTAGATCCCTTGGAAATGGTAGGGATCCACATGTTCAATGAGATTTCTTAGTGTGTGCTGAAGTGGGATTGGGGTGTCTAAGTCCCCTCCCTTCATGTTTTGGTAAACTTGGGCCTTCCTTAGCCCTGTCACGATAGAATATTGGTTTTGAAATATTTGGTTGAGGTTGAATTGTTGTGATGGTTGTCTCCCTTGAATTTTCCAAGGTTGATTTAGTAATTGAAAGAAACTAAGTAAGTGGTTCAATACACCCAAATGAATGTCAAATATGGAGGATGTGCCCTACGAGGGCTACTCTCACTCAACCTTGAATCTATTACTTGGGAAACATGTAATGAAAAGAATAGGGTCGAGTAAGCTGACGTGATAATGTGTACTAAATGGTGAGTCATGTATGGAATCAAAAGTAAACCCATTCGAGTGGTTTCAGAATGGTGTAATATTATAAAGTTAAACCCATTCGTGTGGTTTCGAAATGGTGTAGTATTATAAAGTTAAACACATTCGCGTGGTTTTAAAATGGTGTAGTATTATAAAGTTAAACACATTCGCGTGGTTTCGGAATGGTATAGTATTATAAAGTTAAACTCATTCGCGTGGTTTCGGAATGGTGTAGTATTATAAAGTTAAATCCATTTGCGTGGCTATAGAATGGTCTAGTATTAAAATTAAATCCATTCGCGTGGTTTTGGAATGGCGTGATATTAGAATTAAATCCATTTGCGTGGTTTCAGAATGGCGTAATTGGTAACAATGATTTGGAAAAATTGGAATGTACTTGGTTAGGGATTTCGTGGTTTATTCATGTTCATGAGATCAATGAATGGAAAGAAATGAATACCTCAAATATTCCAAGTTACATATGAACCAAATTCATGATGGTAATGATGGTTAGTGATGTTTGTGGAGTGAGATGTTGTTGGATATCTTAGCGTCGCTTTGGTTTGAGATCCTTAGTGGATTCTTAGAGTTGTGTTATCTTGGTGGCAAGGTTAGATGTGTTGTTTTCAAGTTTACTACGGTTGGACCTAGGATGCTCTACCCTTTGCACTCACCTGAGATTGAGAATTTGGTTATGCACACTTTGTTGGCGATACGCCTATGTCACTGCTGACTTGAGTTAGGTTTACACCACGTACACCTTGGGTTCTTTACTGTTTTGTACGCTTACTTGTGGACATGTAGGAATGCACTGCATGTGCATTCTTGGTAGTAGTTAGGGGGTTTCTCACTGAGCTGTGGTTTGCTCAGACCCTCTTTTTTCTCCTTTTTCTAGTCTCTGTTGCAGGGCTAGATGGACTTAGTGCCTTGGAGTTGGAGTCAGCTGCTGGATTTTATTGGGCTCAACTACTTCAGTTTTAGTAGCTTCTCTTGTATAGTATATTGTAGATACAGTGTTTTCAGTTGTAGTTCCTTTCTTGTACTTATAGTTCTTTCTGTTCACAATAGCAGTTGTAGTAGGCTTGTACTTGTACTTCACTTCCGCTCTTGTATTTTGTTGTATTTCTATTTTGTACTGCTCTATGATGTAATGAGAAATTCAATTGAATGTATCTGGATGTCAATTAGTTATATCTACTGTTTATTATTTAAACTGTATTTGAAAAAAATGGTTTGAAAATCTGGGGCGTGACAACTTGGTATTAGATCTTTTGGTTCGAATACCTTAGAGCCATAGGGAGACACCTAGTCTCCATGGGTTCTTTTGATCATTACATTGTTCTTCGGTCGTGTCTGTGTGCTTGATGTGCTCTATCGCATCATGGCCATGTGTCTTTGGGGTATCTTGCATGTTTGTCTCCTTCCGTGAATGTTGAGTTGTTCCATCCTTTGGAAGTTGAGTGTTGTTCTCTTGTAGCAAGTCTAATTGTGTAACGACCTAGATTTCCAAAATCCTTTTTAATACAAATTCTTTGGTTCTAAAATAGATTTTGGGAAGCTTCGTATTGGTTTTGATCTCTTAGTCTTGGATATTCTTCCTCGGCATGTGATTCAGGAGTTGACGATGTCTTTCGGTAAGCCCGCAAATCGTTCATTTTTCATACTCGTTGGTGACCTCGTGGAAGGTCATGACGTGGCCTTAGGATGCTTATTCGACGTTTAGAACATGTTGGAAATGTCTGGGGTTGCGTCGGGAAGGTTCGGAAGTGGTTCGGAGTCGTTTCGGGCCGTTGGCTGGTGGCTCGTCCGGACCAGGGGTTGGTCCCGTCCGGACGACGAAACAGAGAGTTGGGAGGTTGTGCTTCAGGAGGTCTCGTCCAGACGGCGGGGATTCTCGTCCGGACAGCGCGACTGCAGATTGTGATTTAAGTTTTAGGGTTTTCATTTAAATGGACCAAAAATATTTCCCCCAATCCCCTTAGTCCGCAAGTGATCTCCCCTCTCTCTAAAAACCCTAAAACCTCCTCCCCTGTCTCTCAAATCCACTCTAATCCACCACCCTCTTGAAGATTTGATATTTACAAACCCTCTTCTCCCCTCCTCCCTCTACGCAGCTATGGTGGCAGATCATCCATCGGAGGAAATTCTTGCGCCTAGGGTGTTCTTGTGGTTCATCGATTGAGGAAATGTCATTAATAAACCTTGGAGAGCTTGAAGAGATCTACACAATGACGGGCTCGAATCATGGCGGTGTTGAGGATGTTTTCCGGTGACTTTTCCGATGACTTCTCCGGCGATGCTCCAGTGGGTAAATCCTTAACTCCTATTAAGTATGTGTGTGTGTACATAGGATTTACTTGGTAGCCATAGTATGTAGGGATTCCATTTCATGACCTAGGGTTTTATTGTAGTGGAATTGAGGAGTGATCTTGTGCCTGTTAGGTGTTTGATGTAATGCCCGAGGGGCTCGTGAGTCCAATTGATGGGGCCCTAGGATTGTATTATGATCAATTGAGTCTAAAAATTACTCGGGGTTAATATGAGTGTCGCGTATTCGATGAAATTCCTGTGAGAGGGATGACTTGTGTTTTGGTGACTTGTATGATTGATTGGTGGCCATTGGAGTTTAGGGTCGCCAAGTGTTCGATAAAATGCCCATGTGAGCCTTGGATCGTGTTTGGGGTTAGTGTGACATTTGAATTGTCGTAGAACCTATATGTGGAATGATTAGGTACGTTGAGTCTGAAGAATCACGATAGGTCCCTTGGAACCTAAGGGATTCCATATATTTAGTGATGTTGCCAATTGTGCATTGAAATGGGATTTGGGTGTCTAGGTCCCTTCCTTCATATTTCGATAGACTTGGCATTCCTTCGCCCCGTCATAGTAGAATGTCGATTTTAAACCCTTGGTTGAGGTTGAATGATCTTGGTGGTTGTCTCACTTGGATTGGCCAAGGTGGAGCTTATGATTGATGAACTAAGTGAGTAGTTCCACGTAACCAAATTAACATCGAATTTGGAGGATGTGCCCCATTAGGGCTACTCGTACTCATATCTTGAATCTATCACTTAAAGTATAACGTGATCTAGTAAGTTGATGCGATAGCGTGGTCTAGATGGGATGACACAGTTTGATGGCCTTGGCTAGGCACGATAGTAATGAAAAAGGAAAAGAGATGAAAATATGAACTAAGTGGATTATACTCAAATCGAATTTTGGGTTGCACATTGGTTATGATGCGGATAGTTAAGTCATGAACATTGGTAAATTGGAATAATGACTCACACAGTGAAATGATGAACTAAATGGGAAGTAACCTTGGCTAGGGATTCCCTGGCACGACAACAATGATATGGGAAGTAACCTTGGCTATGGATTCCCGGACGCGATGACAATGATATCGGGTTATAAATACTTGATGTGGGGTACCT
Source organism: Monotropa hypopitys (assembly GCA_002855965.1). Lineage (NCBI taxonomy): Eukaryota > Viridiplantae > Streptophyta > Magnoliopsida > Ericales > Ericaceae > Monotropa > Monotropa hypopitys. The sequence goes on along the minus strand of NMUG010008504.1, from coordinate 3,056 downwards.
TGGCTAGGACTCCTAGGATGGTCACTCTATCCATGACATTGTGCACAATGGGGGTAACGAGAGCCCTCCCAATGTTACTTGGGGAAGATCGGATGGAATACCTTGGTTAGGATTCCGGCAATACGTTATAAGATGGAATACCTTGGTTAGGATTCCGGCGATACGTTTTAAGATGGAATACCTTGGTTAGGATTCCGGCGATATTTTGTAAGATGGAATACCTTGGTTAGGATTCCGCGATACTTTATAAGATGGAATACCTTGGATACGATTCTGGCACTATGTCTCATGTGGAAGAAATGAAAGAAAAGAACAACTTACGCTCATCGTACCCAAATATGAAGTGAAATAACATATGCATACTTATGTGGACGCTTGGCCTAGTTGTCCCTTGGATAGTATTGTCTATGTTGACTAGTTGGAGTCACACTGTAGAGAACGTATATGGCATATGAATCCGATACGAAATACTAAAGGTAGTTAGCGAATTACGTATGGTAAGCTAGTGTTGGATATCTTAGATGTGACTCGGTTCAGGATCCTCAGTTGACTCTTAGAGTTGTTGTACCTTAGTAGTAAGGTTGGTCGAGTTGAGATTAGAGGTTGCTTTGGTTGGACTTGGAGTGTTGTACCCTTTGGACTCTTTTGACGTTACGGTCTTGGTTAGACACACTTATTGTCGATACGCCTATGTCACTGTTTCCTTGAGTTAGGCTTATACTATCTGCACTTTAGTTTTTTTACTGTTCTAGTACTTTTACTTGTGGACACATAGTCACGTACTGCATGTGCATGCTTAGTAGTAGTTATGGGTTTTCTCACCGAGCTGTTGTTTTCTCAGACCCTCTTTCTTTTCCTTTTCTAGTCTGTGTTGCAGGGCTAGACGGTCTTGGAGTTGGAGTCAGCTGTTGGGTTTTCTTGGACTCGGCTATCTCAACTTCAGTGGCATATTTTATACAGGGTAGTATAGATGCAACGTTTCAGTTGTACTTTCCTTTCCTTTTTCCTTTGCTTTAGCTGAGCCTTTGTACTTGCACTTCAGTTTCAGTTGTAGCCGTGTGTGACATTTGTACTTTACTTTTGCTCGTAGTTCCTGATTGTACCATGTATCATATAATGAGAATTCAACTAAATATATCTGAATGGCAAGTGGTTGTATCCCCTGTTTACTATTTAAACTGCTTTAAAAAATGGTTTGAAAATCCGGGGCGTGACAACTTGGTATCAGAGCTTTTAGTTCAAATACTTTGGATCCGTGGGGAGAAATTTTGTCTCCATGGGTTCTCTTGGTCATTACATTGTTCTTAAGTAGTATCTATGTGCTTGCTGTGCACTGTTGCACCTTGACTCTGTGTCGTAGATGTATCTTACATGTTTGTCTCCTTCCGTGAATGTTGAGTTTTTTCATCCTTCGGAAGTTGAGTATTGTTCTCTTGTGGCAAGTCTACTTGCCTTGCAATGATAGTGTGTGTTATTTCACAATACAACCAAGAGGGAGGGAGGGTGAATTGGCCAAATAGAAAAATATACCAACTTTTTAAAACCTTTTAAATTCTTCCTTAGTATTAAAAAATGTGACTAATCAATATGATTCAAATTAATATCTTTGTGATTCAATATTGAATTTTGTTAAAGCACCACCTCAACTCCTTTCGTTACACCTCAGGTTCTTGGGGTTCTAATCCCAAGAGGTCGAGGTTTCCGGTTTTGCGATGGTTCTAATAACAAGATTAATAAAGTAATCTAGTGATATTATTTTGAATGAAAAGTTTGAAACAAAAGAAATAAATAATCGCAGCCACAAAAAAATAAAAGAGAGAGAGAAAGAGATACACAAGATATATAGTAGTTCAATAGGGGCGTGTCTCTCCCCTACCTACGTCCACTCTATCACCAATTAGTGATAGTTTCACTAGTCGTTAGGCTTGTCACAACGCGTGACTACCTTAGCCGTTACAAGTTTTGAGAACCTTCAAGGGTGGTCTCCAACCGTTACAACGAATTTGATACTTCTACACAAAGGTAGTCTCCTACCTAACCCAAGGATTAAACCTTGTATAATGTAAAAGTAAACAAGGATAATCTTGTAGGAGTAAGACAATACCTCCTTTACAATATAAGATTATCCTTCTAAGAGAGAGATAAAAGTTAAAGCCTATTACAATGATTCTCTCTCTAATAAAAATCAAAAACTCTACTATAAGTAAACTGAAAATTCAGAGATCGAAATTGTAGAGCTTTGAGAGAAGAAGGTTTGAAAGAATGAAAGTTGAAAGAGAGTTGTAAACTTTCTTTTTAATTGTTCAATCTTCTTATATAGACTTCTCTTGAATGTGTACGTTGGATTGAAGTCTGGACTAGCACAATATTCATATTCCAGAATGATCTTGGAGCCTGCTAAATTTGAAAATTAAATTTGAAATTCAAAGTGGAATTCCGGCCGGAGTTCCGTGCGGAATTCCGGTCCCAACTCCGGTTCAATATTTGAATTAGACGCTCCCCTTTGAACATGCCTTTGATACCTGTAAATGCTTCCATAATATGATAGGATACGTCTGAAACAAATCAATTACAATAATATATGCATCCTTAATCAAATAATAGCATAATAATTATATTCTTAATAAGGAAGGCTTCTTTATTTAAACCTAATCATATATCATATCAAATCTGAATTTAAATTGCACCAATGAGGATTAAACACTTAATAAATCAGGATGCAATTCAATTCAATTTAATTGTAATTAATTATAAAAGAATAACATTAAATCACATTTTGTAAATCACTTGAATTTTGTGATTTAATTTGTGCTACAATTTTGACTAGTGTCCAACACTTAATCAAATTAACAATTAAGTCCATTTCCAAGAGAGTCCAGGCTGCCCCATTTTGAGCCTTATTTCGATATGATTGCAGCCCTTCATCCCTTCATTCCGATATAAAAGATACCCTGATCAAATGTTCTTCTTGGTTATTTCGATATGATGCAAAGTCATCATATCGAAATGAGTTCCCCTCTTGTATATCGAAATACTCCTTCACCTTTATTTCGATA
>NMUG010008503.1:0-11618 GCA_002855965.1 Monotropa hypopitys | reverse complement strand
GTAAAAGGACATCTCCATATAGAAATGCAAGAAATTTATGTGAGAAATTAAAAGTCCATTCCATATATTGGTGCATAATTATAGCAACTTAATTAGTGCATATTTTAGCAACAAATCTCTAATTAATTTTGTGTGGTTTCGATCTCAATCGTTGGTTTTGATCCAACGGTCCTCTATATCTTTATATATATATAAGAGTTATATGTGGGGACCACATCGTCCTGTAATGTATAATAGATTAGCAAATAAATTCATTAACATCAATAATTACCCATTTCCAAAAATTGTAGTCTCGTGCAGCGAAATTAATCTGTAACTCAGAAGTATAAAAACCAACTAGAAATGTAAAAAAACTCCGATTATCTCAAGTGACCAGTCCACAATTTGGTACAGAATGGTGACAACACACAAAACACACCAACTAAATGTACTGTACCACTTATCTCTAGCACTAGAATGTCTATTGATAAGCCAACAAATTAGGCACATTGTCATGCCATTTCAAAACATTCTAACAATTATATGGTTGAAATGTTGAATAGCCAACAAATTAACATGCTTCGTATTACAAGTTTGGAGATGGTTGAAATGTTGAATAGCTTGTTCAAACCAAACCAAACCGAGCCTTAAGTCACAATCAATTGGGGTCGGCTACATAAATCCGCCTTTTCCATTGAGCTATGTCGAGGGCTTCGTATTCTGTGATTTTCAAAAAACCCAGGTCCTTCGTAATTATCGCTTCTGTTGACACCAGATTTTTCCCCACCACTCATGAAGAAGTGTCAAAGCAAACGAAAGCCCATACAAGCATCAATACACGGGCCCAAAGCCATGTTAAGTCTCGAGTTCCAAGAACGTCGTGTCAAAATCAAAATCATAATGATCCTCGCGACAAAACAAGAAGATTGACAATGACCTAGATCATGTCTAGATCCCGAGAGGCTTACTGACATTTACTTTTTTTTTATCGTTTACTCATTGAGTCAGTTTCACTATTTTCCTTTTGTTTACCTTTAGGTTAAAAATCCAAAAAAAAATTTAACAATAAAATTATCTTTTTTAGATTGTATTTCAGTAAGCCCTAAATAGTTTTCATAAAACCTTTACTCATTTTATTCAAAACCAAATTAGAAATTTATGTAGCCCAAAAACATTCTCAAAATAATAGAATTAGGCCCAAGTATGATTTATAGAATTCAAAGTCGAAAAACTAAGAAAAATAGCCTAATAGGACCAAATCCCGTTGGGATTTTTGGGTGAAAATGTGTCCAGACAACTTCTAGAAGAGCCACCTCGCAGCCGCAAACTTCCTTTCCCAACCGCAAGGTACAGCCAGCAGCCGAAGGGTCAACCCGCAACATCCAGAGTTTGCGTCCAGCAGTGGAGTTTCCGGCCGCAATGTTTAACGGAGTCCTGAAAATCAAGTCGGTGGAAACACCTTTCCAGGTTTTAGGCGTCTTTTTCGGGATTTTTGGTCGCGGGTTTGTTCCTAAAATGCCCCTAAAGGCTCTTTTCTTCAACTATAAATACCACACCACTCTTAAGCATTTTCCTCACCAATTATCAACCATTCTCGACTCACCCAATTTTCATATTATTCACTACACCTAGAGCCTCTCTCTAGTATTTTTTTGAGCCTCAAAGTCACTCAGAAATTCTTCCAAAGTACCCTCTCGAGTCCGAAAATCTCAAAACCGCAAAAGCCTAGATATAATTCAAATATAAGTGTTGTGTTGTCATTCTTACCTTCGCCTAGCCAATTTTTTTTATAATTGTATACTCAGTTAATGTAATTGAATCTGATATACAAGTTCAACAAATACACACTTTTCAATTCATTTAATTTGTGTAGTTGTCATTCATATTTTTGAGAATTCTGCAAGTCGAAATCCGGTAATACAAGACGTGGGTTAGACTTCCAACTGAAACAAGCTCGGACCTCCGAACATAGGCCTGCAAGCCCTCACTTTATGCATTGAAATTTATAAATCAAAGCCTGACAATGCGAGATGTGGAAGACGGGCTAGCCACCTGAAACAAGCTCGGATCTCCGGATGAAAGCCTATAAATTTCCCCATTAAATTTAACAAATCAAACTCCCGAAAACACGAGACACAAATGTTGGATAAAATCAACCTAAACATGTCCAAACCTCAGGATGTAGACTTGCAAATTTTAATCGATCATCAATATTATGGATCGAAATAGACAAGTCTAATATGAGCATCCTACTTTCTATATTATTTATGAAATGCAGATCATATTCATGCATATTACATTTATAATTAGATAAATTCCAGCATTGTCCATTTTTTATTTTTATTTACAAATAAACCAATAATAGTTAAACATAAATGGTCAATAATGGGAAAGTAGTATCGAAAGGGCGATGTGGGATGCATAACACATTCCTCACTCGTAACAGTAAATCCTTGAATCCAAATCTCTAGTTCGCAAATCAAGAAAAAATGGGAGCCATCACATAAAATCATTCTCGAGTGAATGACGAATTTTCACAAAAAAAATATTCTTAAAATGAATGATGGATTCTGGGTGACCTAACACTATCAATGTAACGACCCAGAATTTGAAAATATATAAAAAGGGGATTTGGGGAATTTTAGAATATTTTCGGGAATTTAAATTAAGGTTTGGGGCTTAATTATAGAAATTATTGGAGATTTTAATGAATTCGGATTGATCGGGATTTCGAAGTGGGTGTCCTCATACCCATATGTGGGTGTTGGTGTCCTTAGAACACATTTCGAAATGTGCCTAGGGTGGCACACACCCCTTCAATGTATACCGAAATAGGGCTTGTGACCTATTCCCTTTTATTGCATTTCGGTATGGGCCTATGCCCATACCCCCTTTTCTCATTGTATATCGAAATATAGTTGGGTCTCTCACCTCCCCCCTGATTTGTATTTCGATATGGACATATGCCCATTCCTCCCTTCTGATGCATATCGAAATATGGTTGTGCCATTCCCTCCTCCGGATTGCATTTCGGTATGTGTTTCCCTCATATTCTCCCTCCTGATCACATATCGATTGGCATTCATACCGAATGACTGTTAGTGCCCACATTTCGATATGTGAAGACATTGTTCCTTCTTGGTTCTGTGTGGAAGTCTTGTATTTCGATATGGGTGTTAGTGATATCAATATGTGTTCATGGGGCATATCGATATGTGTTCATGGGGAATATCGAAATGTGAGTGCATTGTTCCTCAGTTACACTAAATCGCACCCCCCCCCGCGATCCGCGTTCCAAATCGTGTGTTCCCGCAGATCGTTTTCGTACCAGATCACCATTTTTCACGTTCTGAATTTTTTCCCTCTTTTTCGTTTTGGCCCTTCGTAAACTGTGCTTGCATCCTTTCACATGGCAAAGAAAACAACAACTTTTTCTACTTATCCACTAAAAAGTTGATTTTCCTTATTTACTACTTATATACTTACAAAATAATTATTATAATAAACAATTGGTGATCCGAAGAAGCCTACCCCTACCGTACCGCATTCTGGAGGGGTAGCGATCCGCGTTTCCGTTCCTCGTACCGCAGCAATCCGCATTCCAGGTAACCTGGCACTGTTCATCCAGATAGGGTGAACAATGATGTAACATATCGATGTGTGACCTTATCACATATCAATATGTGACCATTTTCGATAGATTTGGGGATTTAAATGAGGGGTATTTTGGTCATTCCTCGGGGAGTATATATGTAATGTGTGCGTGTATTATGGTTCCCTGAATCCCATTTTATGTCCCCTCCCTCTTTCTCTCTCCGTAACCTCTCTCTCTCTTTCTCTCTCTTTCTCCACATCTCTCATTCTCTCTTCTTCTCTCTAAAAATCAAGCCCCTTCAACCAAGTTTTTGAAGAAATCGTCTTCACCAATCTTGTCAAGCACATCAAGGGCTACGCATTGGTGGTCTCCGTTGGTAGGCTTGTGAAGACACCCTCATCTAGGGTTTTCAAGTTTTGAAGCTTCCGGTGGGTAAACTCCTCCCTACTATCTTGTGTAGGTGTGAGAGTGATTTCCTTCCCTCCATTTTTGTATCTTTCATGAATAGATCTAGTTTTGTTACCTAGAGTTGGTCTAGGTTTGGGTTGAGGTTGAATAACCATGGATATGTGGTAGGGTGAGGTCTATGAGGATAAATATGTGACCTCTTGAGCTAATGACCACCATGTGCTCGATGAAATGCCTAGGCGAGGTCTTTGGTTAATTTAAGGAAGAATGTGACTTCTATGGGTATGTTGAGGCCACAATAGAAGTGTTGGGATTGCTTTAGAGATTTTCACACATTATGTGGCGTTCATTTGGCTTAGCGGTCAATTGGTGATTTTGGAAAAGTCAAAGGGTCCAAGATAATAATGAAAACTATGTGGATGGAATGGAAATTTGAGGACCCTTGGGATGAGAACATGATAAATGTGATTATCCCTTGACTTTGTAAAAAAAAGTGTCGTATGCCTCCCTTGATTTCGTAAAGGTTGAGGGTGTTAGAATAAATACTAGTACATCTTTGATTTCGTCAAAGTAGAGTATTGTCCTTGGAGGACATAATGAGATATGGATTGAAATATGTATTGGACTCCCTTGATTTCGTCAAGATTGAGCATTCACTTGGAACGATTTAATGATTGATTTAAATATATTCAATGAAGTTCAAATATCAGGGAGGTGCCTAAGAAGGGCTACTCATACTAAATCATAAATCCATTACATATGGAATGCAAACATGAATGAAATAATAATATTGGGCATTCCGTGTCCATGGTGATATCGATCACCCTTGAACGTGTTAAGTGGGAGATACGTGTTCGTGTAAGTCACAGAATGATTAGGGGTCACCGACGTGTGAGGCTCTAAGAATTAAGTCTTTGGCCAAAGGGGGAGATACGAGTTCCAGTAAGTCTCGGAATGTTAGATGGAAACACTGGCAGGTGGGTTCCAGAAATAGCTTAGCACAGTGATTATCCCTTGTTTCGTCAAGGTTGATACGTGACTCCCTTGTCTCTCCAAGGTTGAGAATATGCGGAAATAAATAATTGACTCCTTTGTTTCGTCAAGGTTGAGCGAACATGGAAATTAATAATTGGCTCCCTTGTTTCGTCAAGGTTGAGAGAAATGGTAACTAATGATGTAATCCTTGAAACTTCTCAAAGTTGAATATTTTGGAAATACCCAAGAACCTCCTAACATGTGATAAGTGTGCTCAAAGGATGAAAGTAGCAGGTGTAATCAACTCATGAAGGTGTTAGGGGTTAGGGTGAGGCTTGGGATGGTTTAGTAAGTGATGGTGTGATGAAGTATTCTCAAGGTTCGTTGAGGAGAGTCCTTAGGGTTGTCATACCCTAGGCTAGATGGTCATGTGTCTATGTAGAGGGTTGCATCCCCTTTTGACCAGACCTTGGGGACCTTCATCTTGCATTCACGTTATATTGAGGACTTCTGATAGCATTCATTGATTGGTGCATGCTTGGGTCGAATATATCTTGAGGTTGTGCCATTATATCGTAGGATGTGGATTCATTGTTTTTCCTTTGACACTTCTTGCATGTGGACACTTGGGCACACACCCACCATATGCATGCATGGTAGTAATTAGGAGTTTTTGTCACTGTGCATGTAGATTGCTCAGACCTCCTTCTCCTTTCCCCCGGTGTTGTGTTGTAGGGGTTCGTAAGTGAGAATTGTTAGATCTTCATAGTCAGCTGCTGGATTTTCTATAGTTATCTTCATTCTCCATGTATCTTTAGTTTTATTTCTTTGAAAAAGATGTAAAAGTCAAAAGATGTATTTATATATTTCAATTTCTTTAGTACCTTTGTATTAGCTTGTTGTACCATAGCATTTTTCCTTTTGGATTCATTGTACGTAGTGATTGTCATTGCAGATTCAATCATGGGTGGTGAGTATTTCTTATATTCAAAAACATGGTTTTGAAAATCCGGGCAGTTACAATCAAAGTTAGGTGGCGAATCTGAACATTTTCAGGTCACATCCATCCAAAAAACAAAATTTTCAACATTGTAGCATCAAATGCCCAGACACGTGCAAGGTTTATGGCTCAAGGAAAAACCCAGGCAAGAAAGGTGGTGACTCTGCTAGAGACTTCTAAAAGGATTTCGGCTACACCCAGATTTCCCAAAATTTATCATTTTTCTTTGGTTTTCACGTTTACGAATGTGGTTTTTATGTGTCATCTTTGCGTAGGTTTACGTCCCAATGGGCAATAAAGAAACCAGAATTGCGGCCCAATGGCCCAATAGTTTAGAGTTGAATTATTTCTAACAAATTGTTTTGCGGGATGCATTCTCCCTCTAGGATTTTTATAAATCAAATGCATTTTTCTCATAAACATTCTACATTGTATACCAAATAAAAATAAATCAAATCTTTGACGTTATATTTCTTAAATAAACTCTGAAAACTATCAAAATAGTAAGTTTTTCGTTGTTGAAGAACGAATGGTGCTTAAGTGGACCATGTATCCCTCCATTTCGGGATTCTTAGTCATGGGTTTGTTCCTAAAATGTCCCTAAAAGCTCTTTTCTTCAACTATAAATATCACACCACCCTTGAGCATTTTCCTCACCAATTATCAATCATTCTTGACTCTCACTCACCCAATTCTGAGATTATTCACTCTCTTTCATTACACCTAGAGCCTTTCTCTATAGAATTTTCCAAGTCCCAGAGTCACTCCGGAATTTTTCCAAAGTCCCCTCCCGAGTCTAAAAATCTTAAAACTGAGCAAGTTATCCATATGTGAAAGCCTAGATATAATTCAAATATAAGTGTTGGGTGGTCGTTCTTACGCCCGAAAACACTATTTCGAATTATACTTTGCCTAGCCTATTTTTTATAATTGTATACTTACGTAAAGTAAATGTCATAAAAGTTCAATAAATATGCATTTTTCAATTCATTTAATTTGTATAATTGTCATTCATATTTTCGAGAATTCCGGAAATCGAAATCCAATAATGTGAGACGTGTAAGTTGGACTTCCAACTGAAACAAACTCGGACATCCAGACATAAATCTGCGAGCCCTCGCTTTATGAATTGAAATTTATAAGTCAAAGTTTGACAATGTGAGACACGAAATGGGCTAGCCATCCAAAACAAGCTCAAACCGCCGGATGAAAATCTATAAATTTCCCCATTATATTTAACAAGTTGAACACTCGAAAACACGAGACACGAATGTTGGATAAAACCAACCTAAACATGCTCGAACCTCAGGATATAAACCTGTAAATTTTAACTGGTCGTCAATATTATGGATCGAAAGAGGTGGTCTCATATAATCGTCCTATTTTCCATATTACTGAGGAAATGCATGTCATGCATATTGCATTCATAATTAGATAAATTCTCGCATTGTCCATTTTTTATTATTTTCAAACAAATCAAGGATAAGTAAACATAAAAAGTCAAAAATGAGAAAGTAGTATCAAAAGGGTAATGTTGGATGCCTAACACATTTCTCACTCGTAACAGTAAATCCATGAACCCAACAAATAAACAAAAAATGAGTTATCGCATAAAATCATTCTCACATGAATGACGATTTTTTACAGAAAATCGTTCTTAAATGAATGATAAATTATGGGTGACCCAACACACCCTATCACAGTTCGGTGGCAAATCCGAACATTTTCAGGTCACAAGTGTCCGAAAACACAATTTTTAACATTGTCGCATCAAATGCCCAGACGCGTTAGAGGTTTACCGATAGGGGAAAAATACGGGAGCGACATCTTATAAAGTCATGTCAAGTTTATTCAATAGTCAAGAGTATTGTTTATTGCTAACTTTGTTGAAGCCTTTGATGTTTCAAGCTTTAAACGCCATTTTCATTGCCTATTAAACCACATGATCATCAATTCATCACTTGAGACAATCTTGTTATTTATTAGAGCACAGAATATCCATTTTTATTATATAATTTTATCGTCTACATTCATAAAAAGATTTGCAATGTTTTTTTTTTTTTGGAAATCGTGACGGAATCGGAGTTATTCACGATTCGATTCGATTCACGATTCGAAAAAGAACATTTTTAATTCGTGAATGTTTCTAATACTATCTCGCAGAGTCTTACCATACATTCATCTCAACATTCTCATTTCGGATACACTCAGCTTACTTGAATGTTGTTCCTTAGTAGCCCAGCACTCTGTGTCATATACCATAAATGGCCTTATAGCAATACAATAGAATTTTCCTTTTAATTTTTCGGGTATCCTGCGGTCGCACAACACTCCCGAAGCACTACGCCACTTCATCCACCCGACTTGTACTTTGTGTATTACATCATCCGCAATCTCTTCATCCTTAGAAATAATTGAGCCAAGATATTTAAAATGTTCGATTCTTGGTAACTCCTAATTTTGGAGGATTATTTTGTAAACACTAACATTTTGGGTGTCACTAAACTTACAATCCATGCACTCCGTTTTACTCTTACTAATCCTCCAATGTTTTTGTCCATGTTTCTAATTTAGCATTAACGCCACTTGTGGTTTCATTTAGTTTAGCTTGTTCAAAGAAATTAAATTGTCATATTTTCACAAGACAAAAACGAGAGAATGCCATAAGGAAGATTATATAGAGATACTAAAATAGATTCTTAAGAGTTAAAATGACTGAAATGAATATGAATTCAATAGTCAGAAGTTCCCAGTCGTAACTTCAACTACAAAAGCTTGGGACAATCGCATATGATATTATACGACCTAAACAAACTAGAATGCAGAAAAAAGAAATCCAGGGTCCATAATCTAAAATAAAATACCAGCATACTAAATTCTGCTCACATTCTAAAGAAGTTGGGAGTATTGCTTACCGTCTCTGGGTCCCAAATCCTGACAATATGATTATCAGTAGTGATTAACTTCGCTCGCTCAGAGTTAAGAGTTCGATGCCAGTTAATGTTTAAAACTGAGCTTCCATACCTATAAAATGTTGACAAGTGCAAGGAGCATCACCTTAGAAGCAGAAAAAAAATGTAACTGTCTGACAAAACAACCAGCCTGTAGAAGTAACTCACATGTGATCCTTCACTCGCATTGGTTGTGAAGAACGCAAGTCATAAATCAGTACCTGCATTTAAAATAGCAATAATAAACTCGCAGTTTACTACTAGAAATGATTAGTGGAGGGAAACTAAAACAAAAAGACAACTAAATTTCTCTGTAATAATTACAAAAACCATTACAAGCGAATGTAGGTTATAGACAGGATTTGTTAAGCAGGGAAGTTTTAAGTTTTCCCATGATTAATAAGTTTTAACATCTATGGAAAATATAGTATAACGCAGGGACTATGATACAATCACATATGATGTTTGAGCCACACCTTTCCTGTGTTACTGCCAACAGCCATGAGATAGCCTCCTTCCCCATCAAACTTTACCGCAGTAACCTCCTGCAATCCATTGCATTGTTAGAGCATTTCCAATCACCAACTGAAACCTGAAGCTCAACATCTTTTTCTACAACACGGTGAAAGATGATACAAATTCCTTACAAATTATTGAGGAAGGGAATATGAAAAGAAACTACCAGCGGAGTTCTAAACAAAACAACATTGATATCAAAAGAGTGTCATCAATAAAACTTCATCTGGAAGAACATGCCACAAGGATCCAGCAGGGGGTATATAATGATTACATCGGAAGCAACATATGGAACTCCATCAAGTTTGGCTCAGGCAAATGGTTTCCGGTGTCGATGTATTGTCCATTAACTGGAGACATAGTGTAACAACAGGCAGATTGGCACCTGGTCAATATCACCAGCAGGAGCAACAGCATTCATTCTTCCAACTGAAGATCTCACTCTCATGTCAAAGCACTCCACAGCGCCATCTTCTCCACCACAAGCAACTAAACCGTGATGTTTGCTGAATTAAAAATAACACCCTTAATAAGTGGACATGCAAAGGCCTATTTCTCAAACAAACAAGTAAAACTCTAAGGATCTATAGCACTACAAAAAAAAATAAGCTACACCAACCTTCGAGTAACTACATTTACACCTGGGGACTGTGTGTGAAGTGATGTAAGGAAACGTCCCTGCAGAAGACAACACTCAAGCTCTTTAAATCAGAACATGCAGCAGCTAATTAAGTCTTTTTTTATCAGCAAAAGTGTTTCAACTACCTATTATTGAAAGATAAATCATTCGACAAATACAAAATTAGATACCGAAACTACAAAACTCTAAAAGGTCCGAAAGCATATAATTGTGTGATTAGCCATTCCATGCAAACTCCAATGGAATAGAGTGAACCATGCCTAAATCGAGTTAGATTTGAATACTATGTGGCGATAGAGGATGAGCCAAATGTAGCTATGGACTAGGGCAGAACTGGTAAATAAATGAGAATCAAGGCATACCTTTGGGGTTTGTTATTTCATTTACTTCCCTTGGTATAGAGCAATTTAAACAAAATATTGGCCAAATCATGATCGTAATCTAGGGGGAAGCCTACCCTATCCAATGCTGGGGGAAGGGAAGAGTCCAGTGGGGCTCTAGCCGCCAAACTGGAGTATACGGGGTGAGGCACATGGACCAAATCGCATGTTCTAAGTGCTCGTACACATGAATATTTTCTTCGACATAAAAAAGGCAAAGCCCAAGTAACTTCAGAAAATTAAAAATGGATGACTCAGTGCACGAAGCTCCCACATATGCGGGGTCTGGGAAGGGTTGATGTACGCAGCCTTAGCCCTGCAAGCAAAGAGGTTATTTCCGTGAATCAAACTAGAGACCTACAGACCACAATGGGGTAGCATTACCACTATGTCGGGTCCGCCCTTTAGGAAAATAAAAAAGACCTTCAATTGCTGTAGAAATTGGAGATACTAAATGATTCCATAAGAATTGCAGTTTCTGACAATAATAGCACACAACTCTGAGAAGTGCACAAGCTTATGTTTAAGCTTATACATTCATATAAAAAAAATGGTTACTTTCTCTTTTCTGTCCTTCCCTTCTCCTTTTCCTGTTCTATTTCTCAGTAGTTGTTTCCTCAAACAAGGAAAACCGAGGAACAATGAATAATGAACCTTCCTTAGGCTCGGTTTTCTCTTAGAAGAACCTTCTTATTTTTCTCCTATCTTCATAAAGACAAGAATCATACCAACAAATGCTAACTACGACATAGGGAGGAGAGAAAGAGAACCTGTTCCAAATTTATTCTGAATACATCCGGAGAAGAGGCAGCACAAATCAAGTCACATGACCAGCAATCATATGCAATATCCCTTCCCATCCTGTTAAAATATGACACAAAAAAATCACGGTTAAACATGTAAGGTATAAAATCCGTAAGAATTGTATTTTAGTTTAATTGGCAATTTCATTATTGACAAAACATAATAGATTGAGTTCTAATCTTTTATTATAGAAGCGCTTGTTTAAGAATGTAAAAGAAAAATCAAATTGTCATGTAAAATGTTTTAGTTTCCTTAATTTAAGTCTTCCAGAATCGAGGATTTGATTGAGATTGAATAGGATTTGATATGACATCATCAAAAGCTTCAAGAAGTCATTTTCAAAGGTGTTCATAATGCTCAAAAGTCGCTC
>NMUG010008502.1:0-11618 GCA_002855965.1 Monotropa hypopitys | reverse complement strand
GTTTGTACAAACATTCCAGGGAATGTACTATGAGAAGTTTTGCACTTCTATCGGGAGATCGTTCAATAAAATCATCTTGCAAGGGGAGATGATTATCCTGGATCCCTATGTTAAGATAGAAGACTCCTTCTCATCAAATGCCAAAAAGCCTCCTTCCAAAAAAGGCAAGGAAGCTGAGGTCTCTGCTGTCATGTCTATTCCACGGACCCATAATCAAGTTTCTCTCCAGCAAGGATATCCTAATTTCCCTCAGCAACAACCAAATTTCTATCCTTCCCAGAATGCATATCAGAACCCGCCAAATGCCTATCAGAATCCAAACTTTCAAAATTCAGCCCCTCAGGGCTCATTTCCACGAAACGCTCCACAAAATGTGTGGAAAAACAGGAATTTCACCCTACTGGCAATAACTATGACGGAGGTATATCAGCGCCTCCTCTCTTCAGGGCACTTGACTCCTATCCCAGCGCGCTCACCTCATGATCCCCTTCCACTGAATTTCCGAAGTGACCTCCAGTGTGCCTTCCACTCAAATCAAATAGGGCATGAAATGGAGAAATGCCGGTCCTTGAGGCACAAAGTACAAGATCTCATTGAAGCTGGCGTCATAAACCTGGAAGATGCCAAGGCGAATCCTAATATCACCGCCAATCCGCTCCCGAACCATCCAACAGTTAACATGATTTCTGAAGATCCCTCACCTGATGATAACCACCAAGGCTGACCGCAAACTCTGGGCCACTTGCAGAACACTATCCGCCCAGCCTACCCAGGCGAAAACTGCATAACTGGATGTCCTCCCCAGCAAAGAAAGCCCGTGTGTTTTGGTAAACCACGGCAGAATCGGCCCATGTCTTTTGTGTTTTATTTCCGCTGAATAAGTTTGTGTGCTTTTCTTTTGTATGACTTATGTTTCATTTTATCTCGCAATGTTTATAAATAAGACGCTGTGTGCATTTTGCTTATTTATTTATCTCTGTCAAAATAATCAAGGCCAAAATACTGACTAAAAAAATCATCACTGCTTTTCAGGAATCCTAAAATTCGTCCTTTTAACTCAAATGATCAAACAATCTTAGCACTGAGAAAGCACGACTTCGACACTGAAATAGATTTTGATCTGATGGGGATAGAGGTTGACGAAAATGATATACATGAAGTCCCAGATGAGATCCGAGAAATGGTGGAAAATTTTGAAAACAGGCGAACTCCTAACGTCGAGGAAACAGAAACCATTAATTTGGGGACTGTAGAGACACCGAAGGAAGTCAAAATCGGAATCCATCTGGACGCATACCAAAAGGCTGAACTTATAGAACTGCTTCAAGCGTAGCAGGACATCTTTGCCTGGTCATATGAAGATATGCCGGGGCTCAATACCTCAATTGTGGAGCATCGCCTCCCCATAGACCCATCCATAAAACCTATCAAACAAAAGTTGAGAAGGCTCCGACCCGAATGGAGTCTGAAAATCAAAGAGGAAGTGATAAAACATTTCAATGCCGGCTTCCTGCGAGTGGTAGAATATCCGCAATGGCTTGCCAACATAGTCCCCGTATCGAATAAAGATGGGAAAGTCCGAATGTGCATCGACTATCGAGATCTGAACAAGGCCAGTCCGAAAGATAATTTTCCTTTGCCTCATATTGACATCCTCGTGGACAATACAGCAGGTCACGAGATGTTTTCTTTCATGGACGGTTTTTCGGGATACAACCAAATTCGGATAATCCCAGAAGACCAAGACAAAACTGCTTTCCTCACCCCTTGGGGAGTCTTCTGCTATCAAGTCATGCTATTTGGTTTGAAAAATACAGGCGCAACCTACCAGAAAGCAATGGTCATGTTGTTTCACGACATGATTCATAAAGAGTTGGAGGTTTATGTAGATGACATGATCGTCAAGTCTCGACAAAGAGAGGAGCATCTGTTGAACCTTCGACGAGTATTTGAACGTCTTCGCAAGTATCAGTTGAAGTTAAATCTGGCTAAATGCGCATTCGGAGTAACATCAGGGAAGCTATTGGGATTTATGGCCAGTCAGAAGGGTATCGAAATAGACCCGGCCAAAATCCAAGCCATTCTCAAAATGCCAGTGCCATTTGGTATAACAGAAGTCCGTTCCTTCTTAGGAAAGATTAATTTCATCAGTAGCTTTATAGCACAAATGACACAGGTCTGTGACCCTATATATCGACTGCTACGGAAGAATGCACCTCAAGACTGGACCGCCGAATGCCAGATTTCTTTTGAAAAGATCCAACAATACCTGCTTCAACCACCCATTCTCGTCTCACCATAGCCCAATAAACCTCTGTTTATGTACCTAACCGTGCTCGACCATTCTATGGGATGCATGTTGGGACAATACTCGGAGGACGGACAAAAAGAGCAAGCCATCTACTATCTAAGCAAGAAGTTTCTCACATATGAGAACAACTATTCGGCGTTAGAGAAAACCTGTTGCGCATTAGCGTGGGCATCCCATCGGCTTCGTCATTATATGATCCATCATACTACCTACCTGTTATCCCGAATGGATCCATTGAAATACCTCTTCGAGAAACCCACGATGTCAAGCCGAATTGCGAGGTGGCATATGATCTTATCCGAATTCGACATCGTCTTTGCCACCCAGAAGTCAGAAAAGGGAAGAGTCATATCAGAATACCTAGCCGAAAACCCCCTCGAGGATGAAAAACCAATGGAACCTCTTTTCCCCGACGAGGCAAATTTCTGTTCAGAAAAAGATGTTCGAATTTCCGAATGGAAACTTTTCTTCGATGGGGCATACAATCAAAAGGGTGCTGGAATAGGGGCAGTCCTAATCTTTGAACAGGGAACTCACTTGCCTGCTACAGCAAAGCTCCTATTCAAAGATGAATCTGTAATCACCAACAATATGGCAGAATATGAAGCTTGTATCATGGGCTTATAAATAGCTTTGAATTATAAAATCTTCTATCTGCAGGTTTACGGTGACTCAGATCTAATCATTCAGCAAAGCAACGAAACCTTTCGAACCAGAGATCCAAAGCTCATTCCCTATCATCAGAAATTCAAAGAGCTCCGGACTAAGTTCAAACAAGTTGAGTTCATCCAAATTCCAAGAGCTAAAAATTCATTTGCAGACGCTTTAGCAACTCTCGCAGTTGCTATAAATTTTTCAGACGAGGAAAAAGTTCCTGCCATACAGATCCAGCTTAAAGATTCCCCTGCCTATTGTACCTTAGTCACCGATGAAAGAGATGGCCAACCGTGGTACTATGATATCAAAGTATTCATGCAAACCGGGACATTTCCCGAGGGCACTGCAACCAATGACCAAAAGACTCTCAGAAGATTAGCAGCCCAATTCTTCTTATGTGGCGAGATACTATTTAAGCGATATATGCACGGTCCTCTGCGCTGTGTAGATGCTTATATGGCCAACGACTTGATGACGGAAATACATGAAGGAGCTTGCGGTCCCCACATGAGCGGCCATATGCTATCCCGAAAAATCTTGCGTACCGGATACTATTGGATGACAATGGAAGCCGTTGTATTAAGTACGTCAAGAAGTGCCATAAATGTCAAATTCATGGGGATGTCCTACGCGCGCCGCCCAAAGAACTACAAGTCATGGTCTCTCCCTGGACATTCTCAGCTTGGGGCATAGACGTCATTGGATCCATACATTCCAAAGCCTTGAATGGCCATCAATTCATCTTGGTCGCCATCGACTATTTCACCAAATGGGTCGAGGCAGCCAGCTTTGTTCATGTAACCGAAAGAGTCATAACGCGCTTCATCAGAAATAATCTCATATGTCGTTATGGACTGTCTGACACGTTTGTATCTGACAATGCAAAGAATCTTAATAGCTCGCTCATAAAAAAGCTTTGTGACCAATTCAAAGTCAACCATCAGAATTCGACCGTCTATCGTCTGCAGATGAATGGGGCAGTAGAAGCGGCGAATAAAAACATCAAGAGGATCATCCGAAAAATGACAGATACGCACCGAGACTGGCACGAAAAGCTACCTTACGCGCTGATGGCTTATCGAATTATGGCTCGAACCTCTGTGGGGGTGAGTCCATTTTCTCTGGTATATGGCTATGAGGCCGTTCTCTCTCCCGAAGTACAAATTCCGTCACTTAGGATAATGATGGAAATATCCACAGACGATGCGGAATGGATTAAAGCTCGACATGACCAATTGGTGCTCATGGATGAAAAGAGACTTGCAGCGATTTATCATTCTCAGTGCTATCAGAGACGAATCTCCAAAAGCTTTAATAGACATGTGCGACCAAGGATTTTTCAGCAGGGCGATCTGGTTCTAAAAAGAATTCTACTGGTACAAGAAGAAGCTAAAGGAAAATTCCCCCCCAACTATCAAGAGCCGTTCATCATTGCAAAAGTACTGTCCGGTGGAGCAATCGTTCTGTCAGAGATGGATGGACAGGAATTTCCGCAACCACTTAACTCAGATGTACTCAAGCTCTACTATGTCTAATTAGTAGCAGCTCTCCTGTATCTCTCAATGGTTCATTCTTAATTTTAGTAAATATATTTTCTTCTTATCAGTATCACTGTATAATTTTGAGCAAAGAAAAGAAGAGCACTTTCCTCTCTCCTCCCACAACAAATGTCCCTCTCTTCCTCAGAAAAGCGGGTTCAAAAAAAAATCTGTCATCAAAATGGGATGATCCTGAAAACTTTCTCTTCTTCTCCCACAAAATCTATCTCTCTCCTCCTTAGAAAACCAAACAAAAAGAGCCATCATCCAAATATAATGATCCTGAATAAAGCTGCCTTCGCCCTTTCCCCAAAATAAAAAAGGAAAAATTCAAAAAAATATATCTTTCTCTTCCATCTTTAAAAATTCTCAGCTCCTCTTAAAGATAGAAGTGATTTCATTAAACTTTGCTCAAAAAGATGCTCGGATACTATTTAAGAAAAATAGGTCTTACTGAAATTAAATCTAGATCATTGTCTAAACAAAAAAAAGAGAAAAACAAAATTCCGGTGTAGTCAAAACCCGAAAGGGGGCTACAACAAAAATGGAAAAATCTAGTATGGTCAAAACCTGAAAAGGGGCCATAGCAAAAATGGAAAAGCCCAGTATGGTCAAAACCCGAAAGGGGGCCATAGCAAAAAAAATGGGAATAAAAAATCCGGTGTAGTCAAAACCCAAAAGGGGGCTGCAGCAAAAATGGATAGATCCAGCATGGTCAAAACCCGAGAGGGGGCAATAGCAAAAATAAAAAAATAAAAAAGAGCATCCGGCGTAACTACCAACTTGTAAAAGGAGTTGCGGAAAAAAATGGAAAATAAAAATCTCACAAAAAAATAATAGCAAACCCGAGTAAAAGCACCAGAATGGATCAAAGCAGCAGATGGGTCTGAGCAGTTATGAATCAGTGGTTTAGTGGCTAGAAAATCTCTCTCCTCTGAAGATTGAATTTGATTTGGTGAAGTGGTCTGCCGCCTCAATGCTAAGATTGTAAAGTCATTTCTGAATAATGAAGGACGAACGAAGGATTTTACCTTCCGATCTTTCAGGTGATGGCCTTGTGCATGATATGTTTTTGTATGACATAAACTTTGTCTTTACAATCACAATGTACAGAGAAATCTAAATTTGCATAAATTCTAATGCTGTTTATTTGATAAAAGTTTCGAGTAAACAAGAAATGCACCCATATAATGGAAATGCTAACAAGCTTTGCTGGAAAGGAAATCAAAATGCAACAAGCCAAATCGCCACAGGACTCACTGGGACAAATCATCCAACAGGCGCAGCAAGGCCTGACAAACCTCCCGATAGCGGACGGTCATCCTGACATTATCCTCAGTTCCCGAGCGATCCACATCCAGCAAACAGCGAAGCGCACGCAAAAGGGCCTGTAGCTGAATCAAATCAGGATAACCGCCAGGCAGCAATCGATCCAGGGAAGCAAAGCTGGACCGCAAATCTTCTATGTCTCGATGATGAATATTTCTCTCCCGAGCCAGATTTCGGCGAACACCTCGCAACCGAACACGCAGGCACTCGACCTCAGTAGCAGAACCACGATAAGAGCCAGCTAGAGTATCAAAATCAGACTGCAAAGAATCTCTCTGATCACGGAGGTCACAGATTAAAGCTTCGGACTCTCGCAAAGTTTGATCAAAATCTAACAACTCGCGCAACAATCTCCCAATCTCCGCAACCTGAAAATCATGATCATGAGCCGCGTCTATCAAAGAATTCTCCAAAGCCAGTACAGCGCTAGTAGATCTGGCAGATGCCCTAGCGTCCGAAAGATTTTGCTGTAAAGTGCCAACAACGACCTCCATATCCGATAATCGCGAGGATAGGCAATCTATGTCTCTAAGTATAGAATCTCTCTCCCCGGCAATAGACGAGGCTTGCTGAATAGCCCTGTCTCTCTCCCCAATCATCTGAACATGTCGAGAATGAGATTGTGTCATCGGAAGAGTATAACCTGCAGTCTGAGATGCTAAAAGATAAGACCACTGCGACAGAGGAGATGGATCTAAAAATGGCAGAAAAGAAGCAACATTGTCAGCATCACGAGCAATTTCATGCTCAATCCAACCCAAGTAATCGTCGGAAACACCAGGATTATCACTAATTTGATCGGAGGAAATCATGACCCGCTGATTCCATAAGGCAGATGACTCTAGAATCATCGAATGTGCGAAGTCACTGGTGAAGTCAAAATGGTACCTGTCGCTTGCATAAAGAGATGATGAAGTAGGCACATCCTGATACAAACCAAATTGCCTGAGCAGCCGATTTCCAAAATACAGAACGACCCCACACAATCCAACCAAAGGAAGAAAGGAGAGACCCGACCCATAAACGGTGATGGCGTGTTCCATGGCACTGAATATACCAAGGTTCCAAACAATTGTATCTAGAGAGATGCTGTCTAAAGCTATAATCTACGCATCCAAGCATTGAGGAATGCATGGCAATGACTGATTCTGTGAAATCAAAAGTGGTAGAGGGCTATCAACGAACCATTTCGGATGTAGAGAATGGCTCCGGAAAAGATGAGATACCAGCCAAACAAAGAGCAACTCAACACCGCCGCAGATGCGAGGATCGTGCGATAAAAGATAAAGGGTCATCCCTCTGAATGTCTCCTCCAAGATCGCTGGAATTATTGACTGTCCGTCTATCACGGCATCCACAAGGAAAACGACTCGCAAATCCAACTGTCTATCGCAGCGTGGAAAGAACAGACCAGCCAGGAGAATGAAGGCGAAGGCATACATACGCCTGCGAGAGCCTGCCCCTAAATCGCCTAACCGAGTGAAGTCAGAGCCGCGGGGATCATAATACGTCCTGTCACCAAATAACCCCCACAAGAAGTCTGGACGCACAGTCGGAACTCCATCAATCTCATCTGCAATCAAAAAAGATCGCTTCAAACCCATCAAGGCCAAGAAAGCTGTCCGAGCACTCCGCCCAAGGAATGTGCAGGCAATAGTCTCCAAGGAAGGCTGCATTCTCAACGCAAAGTGGTATTCCTCCAAAGTAGGAGACAGCTCGTGATAGCCAAAGAGAAAGAGACTCAGAGTGGGAATCAAATATCTCACCAAGGCAACCAAAAAGTCTGGGGCAACACGAACAGTCAATAAGCTCGAAATCCCTTCAAACATCTGCTCAAATAAATATTGTTCATCTGGGGCAAAAGATGCCCACCAGGCTAATAGAAGTGCCAAGAATGCCGGTGCAAAAGATATCCTGCAGACAGAAGAAAAGCATCAGTATCCTTTTAGTATATATCTATCTGTGCAGAAAAAGAGAAAGGAAAGTGAAATGCAAAAGAAAGAACATGCATATTTTTATTACATCTCCAAAAAAAGGGGCAACATGGTGTACAAGGAAAAAAAGGACTAAGAAAAGTACAGTCTAATAAAAGCGAAAGAGTACAAGTTATCTGGTACACACAAAAAAGAAATAAGAAACAAAAAAATCTCTCTCTCTCTCTAGTGCAGATCTCAGACATCTCCGCCGCGATGGTCACTGCGACTGCTCCGCCGTCTAGCCCTCCTATCAACTGAGCCTCGTGGAGGATCTGGGGCATCCTGAAACAAAAAGGAAAATTACCAGAAACAGAAAAGAAAAAGTAGAGTAAAAAAAGAGACAACACAGAAAAGACAAAAGACAGCAAAAAACAAAGTGCATACCTGATCCTGTGGAGGCTGCTGGCCTGGAGGAGCTCCTGGATCTCTCTCTGCAAAGCCTGGCTGAGGAAACTGGGAATCATGAGCCGCACCGCCCATCCTCTGGTAAAAGCGATCTTGCGCCGCGCCAATCGAGCGACCTCCTCGCACAACAACAATAGTGGTGAAGCGATCAATGGATACGCTCCTGAACCATGCGTCATAATCCCCCCTACCATGTAGCCATTTATCTCAATAATGCCTCCAGAGCGAAACCATGCCTGCCCGAAAGTGGCCATGAAAGGATACATGGGGATCCGTATCTCCCCCATCGTTTGGCGCCAGCAGTGGTCGCCCATGTACAACTTCCAGGAGGTGAATGAGTAAAAGGTATACTTCCGAGACGACATGTATACCTCGAGAGCGTATGTATCATCCTCCAGCAAAACTCCAAACGACTGCCAAATAACCTGATCAGGTGTGACTAGCTCCAACTGGGAACACATGGTCATAAAATCTATCAAATCCAGTGCACGAGGAGACGGACGTGGCCACTGAAGAGCTCTGGGAGTCAAATACTCCCGTCCAACGAACTGAGGGCGGCCAACGCTAAAATGCTCATATGACCACCATAGCAAAAAGGGCCAAAACCAAGCTGAGTAGGAGCCGAACAACTCACCCTCCTCCGCATCGCCTGAAGAAAAGTGACAAAAGTAAAGGAGCCCCAGTCAAAACGATGGCCATCAGGGAAGTCTACCATCCCCACATATAAAGCCGGAAACAGTGAGCCATTGTTGCTCAAGAAGCATGATACAATCAGAAACAGGAGTAGTCGACGGCATCACTGGTGCAAATCCTCGCCGTACACCTCCTCAGTGTAAAAGTAAGCTCCACCCCTCAAAACGGACGCAGGAATCCGTAACCCATGTAGCTCATACCTATGAATCCCCAGGACTCTGGTAACATCCTCAATCGTACCCTCCGTCCTCTGGACAGGTACTCCTCCGAACCGAAGACTAGTGATCACCGCCCACTCTAGGGGAGTCACGCCAATCTCACAATCACCCAGGTGTAAGGTGTTGGTCTCACTGAACCAACGCTCTGCTAAAGCACCAATCAAAGAATGACGAGTGCGAAACAGGGGAATGGACAGAAAATCTCCAAAACCCTGATCAGCCAAAAACTCCCAGAAGACACGATGTGCCGGGTTGCAAACCTCTACAGCCTAAAACCAAGCTCCTCTGAATGGCCTGGTGGGAGGAACAACCTGAGCACGTAGATAGAACGAGGGATGGGATCGAAGTCGTGTCAGCAAAGGTGTATCAGCAACTCTAACGTCCGCCGCCCTAGGCTCCGGGACGACCATCATACCCCGCAAGGACAAACCAACTCCAGAAGAAGCAAAAGTCTCAAAATACCCACGGCGAGGTGCAGCCGCATCGCCCAAATCCTCCTCAACATCAGAGTCTAGTAAAGGGTCCGCCTCTACAGGACGCGAAGGACCAACCTCATTAGCAGACTCCTTCCCTGGTCTGTGACGGGTAGGCATCCTACAAAAACAGAAATTAGATCAAGTATGAATTTTCATCTCGAAATCTAAAGTATTGCAGTTACTTGGATTTTCGTTGAAAAACTTAATGTGTCTCAGTCACTGAAGTTGTCAAAAACAAAGAATATTCACAGTTAAAATTCAAAGTATTTCAGCTACTTGAATTTTCGTCTTAAAATTCGACGTATCTCAGCTACTCGAATTTTCGTTTAAAATTCAAAGTATTTAAGCTACTTGAATTTTCGTCCTTAAATTCGACGTATTTCAGCTACTCGGATTTTCGTTTAAAATTCAAAGTATTTAAGCTACTTGAATATTCGTCTTAAAAATTCGACGTATTTCAGCTACTCGGATTTTCGTTTAAAATTCAAAGTATTTAAGCTACTTGAATTTTCGTCCTTAAAATTCGACGTATTTCAGCTACTCGAATTTTCGTTTAAAATTCAAAGTATTTCAGCTACTTGAATTTTCGTTCTTAAAATTCGACGTATTTCAGCTACTCGGATTTTCATTTAAAATTCAAAGTATTTAAGCTACTTGAATTTTCATCTTAAAATTCGACGTATTTCAGCTACTCGAATTTTCGTTTAAAATTCGACGTATTTTAGCTACTCGGATTTTCGTTTTAAAATTCAAAGTATTGCAGCTACTTGAATTTTCATCCATAAAATTCGACGTATTTCAGCTACTCGGATTTTCGTTTTAAAATTCAAAGTATTGCAGCTACTTGTATTTTCGTCCTTAAAATTCGACGTATTTCAACTACTCGGATTTTCGTTTAAAATTCAAAGTATTTAAGTTACTAGAATTTTCGTCCCTAAAATTCGCAGTATTTTAGCTACTCGGATTTTCGTCTTAAAAATTCAAAGTATTTCGGCTACTTGAATTTTCGTTCTAAAATTCAACGTATTTCAGCTACTTGAATTTTCGTCTTAAAATCTGCAGTATTTCAGTTACTCGGATTTTCGTCCTAAAAATTCAAAGTATTTCAGTTACTCGAATTTTCGCCCTAAAATTCAAAAATCTGAAGTATTTCAGTTACTCGGGTTTGCGTTCTAAACTTCAAAATATTCCGATTATATAAATTTCCGTAAACTCAGTTCACTTTTCAGAACGCAAAATTCAAACTTTTAGTTTCCGAAAATTCGCAAAAACATTACTCAGATCTGAAAAATTCGCACGTAAAACTCCGATAACACCTATCTATGGTTATCGTCGAGAGTGGCATCGCGAAAACATCTTTTCAAGACAAAAATAAAATTTTCATATAATTTTTTTTTTCAGAACGGACAGCATAACGACAAGGGCTTGAACATCATGTGTATGCTAAAGAGCAAGATCTAGAAATGTGTTTGCTATGTTAACTGTTATTTGCGTAAGAATATGACCTAACAAAATGCAGAAAGAAAAGAACGATCGACTTACTTAGAATCATCGATGAAAAGACTGGCACATCAGAATCAATCCACCAACAGGGCTTCGCCGAAGATTTCTGAAGTCAAGCAGTGAAGTGTCAGAGCTTCAAGAAGAGTTTCGGAGTTTGGAATTCAAGTGAGGAGGCCAGCCGCGGCTCCCCTTTAAAAACCCAAAATGTCGCATCTATAGATGTGACATTGAGAAAAAAACAAAAAAAGTGGTCAACGTTGAGCAGTGTGCCGCGCAATGTTCGAGGCGGCGCGTTTGGCGCTTCTGGAAAGTTTTCTGGTCTTTTGTACGCGTTATCTCGGTCCGAAAAAGAACTTTGCAGTGTCTGAACAGCACCTTCTGCGTCTCAGAAAATTTTTCCGATCCAGCCAATGAATGCGAAATCATCTGAAGGAGCATGGAAAAATAAAAAAGAATAGGGTCATGTGGATCAAAATCTGCGCATCATTTTCCTTTGCCTGTATTTGCTGCGC
>NMUG010008501.1:0-11618 GCA_002855965.1 Monotropa hypopitys | reverse complement strand
ATGTATGTGAGTGTATTCCAGCCAAGCTCGAGCTCCACAAATGATGGACTAGCCAAGCCTAAACTTGGTTTTCTAAGCTCGATTACATATCAAACTCCTATACAATTCCAAGAGAACCGAGCTCAAATAGTCTAGGGGTCGACTAGGCTCAGCTCATTTGCAGAACTAGTCGTGTCTTCTTGTGAACAGTATGCAAACTCTATCCAGATAGTCTTTTGGGTTCCAATTGTTCTTACTCGCAGTATTTTTTTGAAACATCCAAAAATGATTCTCTTTGTTTATATAATGACGACATCCACCAATGACAAAATATTCTAATTCGTGCGCTAAGAGGGAAGAAATCAAAATGATGTCCAGAGAAAAAAATGAGAGAAAATATGATAAAACAGAGAACCAGTCAATAACTAGTGAACAATGATCATAACTTACATATCTTTTGCCGACATTTTGGTAAAGCCAATAGCAAGAGCATGCTGTTTTCCTTCAGCCATTATAGCCTGGGAGAATATATCCTTACAAATCAGGAAATTAGGTGACAAAAATGTACCATACTTTGTCCCATAAATCATTTTCAGAGACAACATGAAAAAACTGTGAATACCTTAAAACAATAAAAGCTCCAAAACTCCAGAAAGATGCTACTCTAAGCAATAGTAATTGTTTTGAGCGAACAATTACAGAAAGTCCTGACTCTAGAGTCTAGAGTAAATAATATGGCAATGATTACAACCATACCACCGGAGTTTCTTCAGCCACATCATCATCCAAGGCACCACCAGGAGAAGTAAGCCCAGGACACATTATGTTAGCTCCAGCCAGGACAAATTTGATTGCACCCCTGTCTACTTGTATTTTTTTCATTACATTAGGGTCTGCAAAAGAGATGAATGGGGATAGATTTGTTCAATTATCATACCATATAAACTAAAAAAAGATCATGATTGCTCAAACGGTGACAATAACAATGGAATACAAATTATCTCATCTTAACAGACCAAAAACAATGTAACACACGGCATCTCATTTGTTCTGATAACATGCTATTGCATATACTTACACACTTGTTAAAGGAGGCGAAAAGGGACATGGAACAACATATATTCTACTGTTTGGTCGAGATACAGAGAACTAGGATTCACGCCTATGGTTTTAATTCTTGGTTGCTTATACGTTAATAATGTGGTGTATCCATGCCAGCATGCTCCGAGTGATTCATGTTTCCTCGACCCTATTTAACCTCTAACTATTGGCTCAATTCATGTTAGTAGGTGAGTGTTGAATAGTATTGAAAGACTAGAAAAACTATATTCTTCTCCTAATAAGAAGCAGTATTTATAGGACAGATTACATAATAATTAAAGAAATACAAATCAGCTAATAATACAATATTCCTAATTATACTCCCTAAATCAAGCTAATCAATATCTAATCAAATCCCTAAACATCTAGTCAAATTCCTATATTACAGATACAATCAAATCCTTATATTAAGGATATAATCAACAATCCCCCTCAAGTCGAAGAGTAAATATCATGAGCACTTAGCTTGCGACAAATAGAATCAATAGTAGCTTTGGAAGAGCTTTGGTGAAGATATCTTCAAGTTGAGAACCACAAGGAAGAAAAGGAGTAGTAATTTCCTTTGACTCCACTTTTGAGTCAATAAAGTGACAATCAACTTCGATATGTTTGGTAACTTCTCTCGTGAAACACCGGATTAGTCTATACGAATGGCAACCTTATTATCGCAATATAGAAGAGTGGGGTCATGAACTGGAATCCCAAATCCTTGTACGCAACTAGTCAACTCACAAGTAGTATGAGTCATTGCTCGGTACTCTGCCTCTGCACTCGAACGTGCCACAACCTACTGTTTCTTAATTTTTCAGATTACAAGATTGTCTCCTATGAAGGTGCAATAACCAGTTGTAGATCGATGATCTATAGGAGAGTTTGCCCAGTCAGCATCAGTATATCCCTCAATGCGAAGATATCCAGAAGATTTATAAAGAGGTTCACACCCAGAAGCATTTTAAGATATTTTAAGATACGAACAACAGCCTCCATATGTGAAACTCGGAGATGAGTCATGAATTGACTAACACTAACTGCATAAGAGATATCAGGTCGAGTAATGGTGAGATAGATAAATTTACCCACAAGTCTCCAATACATCTCAGGATCATCAATCAACTCACCATCACCATACATTAATTTTAGGTTGGTCTCCATAGGAGTAGCCACAAGTTTAGAACCGAGATAACATGCATCTTTCAAGAGATCAAGAGTGTACTTCCTTTGTGAAAGACTAATGCCTGCTTTGGATCGAGCAACTTCAATTCCAAGAAAATATCAAAGCTTACTCAGAACTTTGGTATGAAAATTAGAATCGAGATGACGAATCAGAATCTGGATCCCATGACTATCACTATCAGTAATGACAATACCATCAACATATACAACCAGAATCAAAATGTCATTACTAGTTTTTCTGAAGAATACTGAGTGGTCAACCTGACTCCGTGTCATACCAGAATCACAATGTCTTTAGAGAAACTTTTTCCCACTTTGACTAAGTATTGTCCTAAAAGTCAGATTTTCTGTGAAGCATGTGAACTTGCTAAGCATAAACGCTCTTCTTATGCTCATATTAATAAAAAAGTGATTATCCTTTTACGGTTATTCATACTGGTGTTTGGGGTCCCTCTCCAGTTACTTCTTTAAAGGGTTATAGATGGTTCGTTACTTCTATTAATTGTCATTCGCGTGTCACTTGGGTGTATTTACTTAAGAAAAAAAATGAGGTGTTCTCTTGTTTCAAAACATTTCATAAAATGGTGTGCACTCAATTTGTTACGAAAATTAAGGTTCTACGTAGTGACAATGGCACCGGGTATATTGATCAATGTTTTCGAGCATATCTTGATAAGCATGGTATTCTTTTTCAGATGACTTGTGTTGACACTCCACAACAAAATAGAGTTATTCAGTGCAAAATTCGTCATTTGGATGAGGTTGTTTGGTCTCTTATGTTTACCATGAAAGTTCCCAAGTATTTATGGGGAGAAGCTGTTTTAACTGCTGCATATCTTACTAACCGCATGCCTTCTAGTGTTCTTGAATTTAAAACTCTTATTGAGTGCTTTCCTAATAGTTGTGTTATATCCTTTCCACCAAGAGTTTTTGGTTGTGTGTGTTTTGTTCATGCACAAGACCCCTCTGGTGGAAAACTTGGACATAAAGCGCATAAATGTGTTTTTATTGGTATTCTCCTACCCAGAAAAGTTACAAGTGTTATGAACCCCGCTCTAGGAAGTTTTTGTGTCAATGAATGTTATCGTTTGGGAAACAAAGTCCTTTTATTTTCCCTCTACTCCCTCTCTTCAAGGGGAGACTATTAATCAGGAAGAGAAAGGAGAGGTGTTTGCATCTCATGTTTTAGAGTCTTGGTCTTTGTTACCTCATCATTTTCATAGAAAAATTTAAGGTTGAGAAAGAACGTGTATCTGTTGGTAGTGTGGAACAGGAACAACAGGATTTTGATGGAAAACTGGATAGAAGCATGAGTAGACAATCAAGGGAGTGGCTTACTACCTTGGCAACATATCAAAGGAGAGACAAAGCTCTGTGTGCAACACCACCTCGACAATCATCGATTCTTACTCCATTTTCATATTCCTCGTCTGGCTCATCTAGTAATGATTCCTCTCCCATTGAATCCTCACCTATTGAATCTCCCTGTGTTGAATCCAAACTTCCTATTTCTATTGTCTGCTTTGGTTGCCAAGATTATTATTTATAGTACACACAACTTACATCCACCAAACGATGTGGGACTTGTCTACTGACCTGGATCTGGGACTCCAGTTGACACCTTAGACTGGGGTATCACAATCTCCCCCACTTGGATCACATGTCCTCGTGTGGGGTCAAGATTCTCCTCTGGTCCCACATTTCCGGTTGGTGCAGGCTCTGATACCATATGTAATGACCCGCCCCTGTCCTACACAATATTGTCCGCTTTGGTTGCCAAGTCCCACTGGACTTCCCAAAGGGTCACCCATCCTTGGACTAATCCAGGATGAGCACGCTTAACTGGGATGTTCCAGTGGGCTTTGACGCCCACAAGGCTTTAAAAAGCCTTGTGCAAGGTAGGTTCATGATCTATTATTTATAGTACACACAACTTACATCCACCAAGCGATGTGGGACTTGTCCACTGATCCGGATCTCCCCTCTGGGACTCCAATTGACACCTTAGACTGGGGTGTCAAACTGTCACGCATCATCCCTAATAACTGTAAAGACAGCTATCCAAAGATGACACGTGGCGACAGCATCTACTAACCACAACTCACTAAACGACAACAGAAATAAAAACTCATATTATAAATCTCTGATGATACAGACTCAAATAAAAAAACTGAAACTCTGGGCACAAGGCCGATACAACTCAACCACAACAACCCTGAACAACTACTCCAACTCAATTGCTCAAACTGAAAAGCAGACTCAAAGTGAGAGATAAACATCCTCTCAAATATATTAAAGGATAAATAAAAGACACTCTGCTACTGACAATACTGACAATATCACAACTCAACTGCTGTTGAACTGGATTGTGGACTCTAGCTCCAAACACCTAAAAAGAAAGGCACAAACGTGCATCAGCGACGACGACTGGTGAATACTTAAATGAAAAGCATTAAAGAAAAGAAGCAAAATAGCTAAGGATCACCATCACTTTTTAAAATACACACCCTTCCCAAAATCACTTCTTTTACAAAAACACCATTTTCCACTCACACAATACCTATTTAGAACACATCTTTTATATTTCTCAAAAACACCTTTTATCATCTTTTACTCAACACAAACACCTTTTAAGGCATCTTTGATAATTATTATAAAATCACCAACTCAAGAAAAAAGATCAAATAGATCTAATCACCACACCACACCACATTTCATTTGCACAATAATAGCCAAGGGTCATGAAAATACGATACACGCTAGGCCAATACCTAGAGGGGGGTGAATAGGTTGGCCAATAAAAATTACTATGAATTCTCTTTTAAATTGTTTGCAAAATAATTAACTTGGTTAATTAACAGTGATTGTTATTTAGCAAAATTAATTAAGTGATTAATTATTAGCACAAGTGGAAGCAATAGTATAACGGAGAATAAACCAATCACAGGTGCAAAGATATGTGTAAGACAAACACAGGTGCAAGTGGGAGTGTAAGGGAAAGAGAGATAGTCAGTGGCACAACACACGATTTATAGTGGAAACCACTTAGGCATCAAACGATCCTTAAGTGTAAAACCACTTGACCTAGACTACTTTCCACTAGAAACAACAAAGGTTTAAGATATACAAAAGTTACCGAACTTATACCCAAGCCCACCTAACTCCTGTAAACATAAAGCTCCCCGAGCCCCTTCTGATGTCCTCTAGAAAACCACAGTGCCCCGCACTGATCTCCGACTCGCAATCGGCTCCGGAGTGCTCTGGCCAAGACTAAACAAAGGTCAACCACAATATACGAAGAGATGTAAAGTGAGGTGAACACTAGATAAAGTTATCTAGTAGAGTAGGTAGACTATGGAGAATTAAGAAAGCACTTATGAAATTGACAATCTCCAAAGTACACCAAGCTAGAGTGAAATAAGGCTATAAGCCTAATGAACAATTATAATGGAAGGTTCAAGGAATATCACTACAAAAGATAAGTTGATATACAAGGTAGAGGTACCCAAGGAGATATTTTATTGAATATTCCAAATCAAGTAACAACAATCTCAATAGATAGAATTTAGGGTAAGCAAAATATGCTAGAGGGAACCCTAAAGAATAATTGCACAAGAGTAATGAGTTCTTCTAAATCCTATGTGGATCAAAGGACAAAACTCAAGGTTTGATTAAAATCCCAATGAAGAACTATACCCCAAAACTCTAGAAAAACTAGAAGATTACAAGAACAAAGGAACCTAGAAATATAGATTCACAAAAATACTCTACAAGATCAAGAGAATAAACTTTGATACACAAGTTTGCTAGAAAATTAAAAACTTTGATACACAACTCTATAGAATCCCTTGTAAGATAATCAAAAACAATAAAGTATAGTGATTATCTATTGTATATGCACAAGGAACAAAAGATTAAGCAAGTATAATCAAGGATGTAAACTTTAAGAGATCACCTTGATGAAGGAAAAACACTTGCACAGCAGCCACAAGAGTAAAAACCAGAGACAGTTTTTTGAATAAGAGTTTGATGTTCTTGAATGATCTTAGATTAACCCTAAAATGATCTTAAGACTTCTATATATACTTGGGGATCATTAGAAAAGGATTAGGAGTTAAAACAAATGATAATCGTGGACAAAAATACCCCTAGATGCTCCTCTAAACCGACATAACTTTTAAAAAACAATTTTATTTTTTGTTGTACGAAGGAGCGTAACCGGTTGCGCTTATACCCGTAACCGATTGCGCAAGACTCAGTCAAAAAGAAATTGCAGACAAACAATAAAAGTGTAACCGGTTGTGCATAAATTTGGCGTAACCGGTTGTGGTTAGGATTATAAAGGAAAGAACAAACAAAGCGTTAACGGTTGCGCAATAGGGCATGACCGATTGCGCTACTCTCAGTCGCAACTCTGCAACTCTGCAACAAACCAGACAGGCGCTACCGGTTGCGCATATAGTGGCGCTATCGGTTGCGAACAAGGCAGATTTTGAGATTAAAAATGAAGTGAAACAATCGACACGAAAACGGATCAAATATGGAAATTCTAGGGAAGGAATGTTAAGGCTAGTCATGAACCTACGACGCAACAAAGGATTGATTAAGGATTAGGATCATGAAAGAAGATTGAATACCAATAAAGAGATGATCATTGAACGATCCTTTGAACGTCGAAAATCCTTCAATTTGTTGACGAGGCGCCGCATCAAAATCTCCATTGCTCGGAAAGTGAAGCATCTATCTATGCTACCCCAACCAAAATTAAAAGATTAAAATACAACAACCTTCCAGAAAATAGCCAACACGGAAAACCGGTAACAATCTCCCCCTTTGGCTTTTCCAGAACAAAAACAACAAAAAGAATAAAATGGCTAAAACAGGCAAGCCAAATAAAAACTATTTGACTACAATAGCTACTAGCTACAATCCTAAGATCTACGATGCAGCAGATACACCTGCAAACAATGAAGATCAAAGAAGGCAACAAGTTATGTAAACAAGAAGGTTAGCAATGGCTAGACATAAGAATGAGTAAGACAAGGATACATTTTGTCCAAAATAGCCCTGCAAAAATAAATATTCCTGCAAAACATAACATTAGCCAAAAAATGTGCAATAATAGCCAAAAATAAGTCATTCAATTCCCAAGTTTCTGCACAAAATCAATGATAGTTCCCCCGAAGCTCCTCCAATTTCTCCCCCTTTTTTGTCCGGAAAGACAATAAGAAGAAGAAAAAGCTAAACCGTGTCCGATATGTATCCGACACGGAAGCCATCTAGTGCAAGGAAAACACTATAAAATCTGAAATAAAAATAATGAAACAAGTGAACGAGCAAGACATGTCAATATAAATGACATGCATAAAAAATATGCATAAAAATATGCATAAAAATATGTCATGAACAAAAATAACGCATACATGAACATGCAATAAACAACAAGTTAAGCATAAAAAATGAAACATGTAAGAAAAACTCAAGCACACAAGATAGACACTCCCCCTCAAACTAATCCTGAAAAGAAATCAAGCCTATAGACTTTCTTAAGAATTCAAATCTATTTGAATCAAGAGGTTTAGTGAAAATGTCGGCTTTTTGATCAAGAGTGGGGATGAATTCAAGTGTGACAATCCCTTCGCCAACAAGCTCTCGGATAAAATGGTGACGTATATCAATGTGTTTGGTACGAGAGTGTTGAACGGGATTCTTAGATATGCAAATAGCACTAGTGTTGTCACAAAAGACCGTCATGGTGGAAATAAGAAAACCATAGTCAAGTAATATTTGCTTAAGCCAAAGAAATTGTGTATAACAACTTCCGGCAGAAATATATTCCTCCTCGGCCGTAGATAGAGAGACACAATTTTGCTTTTTGTTATGTCATGCTACAAGACAATTATCAAGATAAAAACATCCACTCGACGAGTTTTTGCGATCATCGGCACATCCAGCCCAATCGGCATCGGAATAGGCAACTAAATCGATATAAGTACCACTAGGATACCATAAGCCAAGTGAAGCGGTGCGTTTTATGTACCGAATGATCCGTTTTACAGCAATAAGATGTGATTCTTTAGGATCGGACTGAAAATGGGCACATACACCAATACTAAATGCAATATCCGGATGACTAGCGGTAAGGTAAATGAGACTACCTATCATACTCCTATACAAAGTGGGATCTATGCTAGCGCCGAAAATATCTTTTTCTAGTTTATCACTAGTGCTCATAGGGGATGTAGTAGATTTGGCTTTGTCAAGACCGAATTTCTTGACTAAATCCTTGACATAAGTAGCTTGAGTAAGGAAGATACCATCACTCATTTGCTTGATTTGGAACCCAAGGAAATGAGTCAACTCCCCCATAAGACTCATTTGGAACTCATGTGACATTTGAAAACCAAACTCGTGTGCGAGCCTATCACTAGTAGAACCAAAAATTATATCTACGTAAATTTGAGCATTCAATAAAGTATTATCCACTTTCTTTAAAAATAAGGTTTTATCAACTCCCCCTCGAACAAAGCCGGTATTTAGAAGATAGTCGGTGCGACGTTCATACCAAGCGTGGGGAGCTTGCTTCAACCCATATAAGGCTTAGCCTAAAAATATGTGAAGGAAGGTGAGGATCAATAAAGCCCTTCGGTTGCTCAACGCAGACCTCCTCTTTTAAATTACCATTTAAAAATCCGCTTTTAAAGTCCATTTGGTGTAATTTAAAACCTAGGTGAGACGCAACTGCAAGTAAAAGCATGATGGACTCTAGTCTAGCTACCGGGGCAAATATCTCATCGAAATCAATACCCTCTGTGGTGACCGGATCCACGCCCTGGGAAGAAAAAGGATCACATAAGCTGCACCCACGAGTCGGCCTGTCCGGCCCAACCAAACCGAAGGGCCTACACTGCGACCGACCCTTGGCACTCGGATTGCACCCTTCGGCAACCTTTGGCGCCGCCCCCGACTCATTACCGAATGGACCGATCCATCCGGAGGGCCTCCCTCCTGTCTCTGTCGTGGGGAACTCACCATAGTACCCCGTCCGTACGACTTAGCCCGATCCACCAACCGTCCAGGCCCACCATGAGGCCCGTGACGTACGGCCCATTCACCATTCGTGAGCCCCAAGCCAACATTTCCCTATAAATACCCCCTATGGGTACTGTTCACGGGATCCCTGGTCTTGATCCTGACCTTTGATCCTCGACCGCTGACTGTCCGGCCTCCTATGTTTTGTGCTTTACTTCTTCTCCAAACGGATCTAACTTAAGCATCGGAGGCCCCGTTGGTTAAAACTCCACCGGCGGAAACTCACCCTTGTGTTGCAGGAGCCAAGCAGGAGGACACCCCATTTACTTGTTTGCAGGGACCACTCGAACCTCCGGTCAAAGCCGACTTCCAGTGTCCGAAGGTATAGCAGTCCAAGAGAAGCCTCCGGCAGAAACAGGTCCCCACAATTGGCGTTCACGGTAGGACGTTAGCACCAATATCAGTGGAAATTAGTTGTCTACCCTTCTCTCTTGCTACCCTCATGGAAGACGGTAACACTACGCCGATGGTCCAGGACCCCACTCTTCCAATCGGTCCGACTCTGCCTCCCACGCAGCATGTTTCCATGGGGCTCTTCTCTTCCCCGACTGGTCTTACACCGGAGCTCGGTTCGGCCTACGCTGCGGCCGTGGACCGGATGCTAAAAGAAAGAGACGCGGAGATCGCCAAACTTCGCGACCAGGTCGCACGGGCCACCAATGCCGTCGACTCAGTCTCACGCTCCTCCGGACAGCAGCGCCGCCGGCGCAAATTAAGGGAGGACAGGGAGCGCAAAGGAAAAGGAGTGGCCGAAGGACAAGAGCGACCGACGGAACACTCGGACGACAACAACAGGTGTCCAAAGCATCATGAGTCTGTCCCTCTTTACATTTACGAAGGAGGGGAATTCGTTGAGGTACGCCCGCAAGACTTCTGGCCGGAAACAGAGGACTCCAGTCAACAGAAGGAGAAGCGCCACCGCGACCGTGAGGACAGGCAACGTCATAACTCTCTGTTGTCAGAAGACGACCTACGAGAGCATCGGCGCCACAGAAGGGACCACCATGCCGAACATCCCTCCGGGCAGGCCCTTCAGGCTGTCGATGCTCGTCTTGAGCAACTCAGTCTTTCTCCCTTCTCCCGGACCATTGACTCAGCCGTCCTTCCTCCTGGCTTCGGCTTACCTAAGTTCACCAGGTACGACCCAAAGACCGACACCTACACCCACCTCATCTACTACTGACAGATCATGGCGCTCTACTCCTCAAACGACGCCGTCTTGTGCAAGATCTTCCCCACCAGCCTTGGCACCCTGGGCTCACTCTGGTTTAACAAGCTTCCCTCCAAGTCGATTCGGAGCTTCAGAGATCTGGAGAGGACCTTCCTTGCCCGCTTCGTTACCAGCAGCAAGCAGAAAAAAGAGGTCGACTCTCTGATCAGCCTCAGGAAGCGACCGGACGAGACCCTCCGGCAATACGCTGACCGTTACTGGGAACTGTACAATGAAATCCAGAACTGCGATCAGGGCGTTGCCACATCCTCCTTCAAGCTGGGCCTGGAGTCCGAAAGCCCCATGCTCCGGGAGCTGATGCTTCATCCTCCGGAGAACATGGATGAACTGATGCAGATGATTGACAAATTCTGTCAATTGGAGGACCTCCTGGCCGAGCGTGCCTCCATCCAACATCCACAAGCACGGCCTGCCCCCGCTCAGCACAACCGAAGGCAGTTCAACATGGTGAAAACAGGGGACAGGAAGCCCCCCAAACCGGAGGATTACGTGGCGGAGACCACGGTCTTCACAGACCCAATCTACATAGTCCTCCGGCTGATCAGGGATGAGCCGTTCTTCAGAGAGCCGGATCACAAGCTGGGAGAAAGGCATCCCAACGAAAGAGCCTACTGCTCTTACCATCGGGAAAAAGGGCACTTCACAACATCTTGCCTTCCCTTCAAGGCCTATCTGGAGCATCTGGTCCGACAGGGCCATCTAGACAGGTGGATCGACCGGCGCAGGGCACCGGTCGCCAGACCCAACGCATGCCAAGCAAACCAGGGCGAGGAGAATGTCCCAATGATCCCATGATCCGACAGCTGCCGAGCGGATCCCCCCTCCAAAATGTAATGACTTTTCAATTTTCATAATCTAATGTGAATGCCCTTCTGTCTTCCCCTCTTTGTGTTTTTCATTGCTTTTCAGGACACACTATGGCTCCGGTAGGCGCAGCTTCGGGCTTTGATTATAACCTACTGTCCATCACTGTGGCTCCGGCAGGCGCAGCTTTGGCTTTGATTATAACCTGTCGTCCACCCTATGGCTCTGGATTATGATG
>NMUG010008500.1:0-11618 GCA_002855965.1 Monotropa hypopitys | reverse complement strand
TATCCATGGTTCAGAAATACACCTCTTTCTCAACAATCAAATCGTGATAAGCCTTTTCCAAGAGTCCTCCCATCTCTTCAATTTTAGCCGCCTGATCCCCATGCGAAGAGCTCAACATCTCTATTTTTTCTTCAAGAGAACTCTTCTGTGAAGTAAGCTCGTTCACACAGTTTTGAGTCTCGACCCGAACCTGATCAAAGTGTACAAGCTCGTTTCTCAAGTGAATTATCTCGGAACGATCCATCTCATGATCGCAGAAATGTTGTTTCAATAATCTTTTTAATCTAGCCACGGCAGATGTAGAACTGGAGGAATTGAAAACATTGTCAAGGACCACCTGAAGATTGCCCATCGTGGCTTCGGTGGTAGAAAGCTGTTGTTTTAATTGATCCAACTCTGAGCGAAGGATATCCTGCTCATTCCTAGCAGATACGGTGCAACCAAGAGCCTCGTCTCGTTCCTGACAAAACTGATCAGCCTGAATTCGGGAAGCGGCTATCTGAGGGGTATACCCAGAAGCTTGCTCGGCTAGAAGCGGCATCCGTTTTGGCAAAGGAATAGGATCTAGACGAATCGTAAAAAAATGGAGAAGAATCTTCTTCCAATAAAATTTCAGCCAATAGCCAATCCAAATATGCATACGATACACCTAAGGCATCTTGAGTTTGCAAAGACGAAATGCGTACACGGCGATTCCAAAAGGCAAAGGCCTCAAAAAGAAGAGGATGAAAGAGATTGCGAGAAAAGACAAAATAATACTTGTCACTACCAGAAAGTGAGGACGATACCGAAATATCCTGTCTGAGTACAAATTGTCGCATCACTCGGCAACCAAAGTAAGACACAATGCCTCGAAGACCAACCAAGGGAAGAAAAGCTAATTCCAAGCCATGGAATGTAATAGCATAATCATGAGCGCTGAATATCCCAATGTTCCAAACAGTAGTATCAGGGGTAATACTCTCTAAAGATCGAACCCAGGAATCCAGACACTGGGACATGGTACACAGGTGTTGCTGCTGAGAAATCAAGAGCTGAAAGGGGCTATCACGAAACTATCTCGGATAGGAGGAGCGGATACCGAAGATGTGCACTACAAACCAAACATAAAGCAATTCCAAACCACAACAAAGTTGCAGATCATGCATGAACTGGTACAGAGTCAAGCCGTGGAAAGTCTCTGCCAAAATAGACCGAATGATAGATTGGCCATTAACAGCAGCATCAACATAAAAGGCCATGTGCAAATCAAGCGGCCCATTGCTGCTAGAAAAGAACAATCCAACAAGCAATACAAAGGCAAAAGCCTGGAGGCGCCAATGAGAACCGTCTCCATCATCCGTCAAACGAGAAAAATCAGATCCCTCTAGATTGTAGCGAGAACCATCCCCAAATAGACCCCGCACAAAATCAGAGTGGATTGTTAAACTACCATCAACTTCCTCAATGATCAGAGATGACCTTCTTTAACCTATTAGTGCAGCAAAGGTAGTCTGGGCCTGTCAGTGCAGCAAAGGTAGTCTGGGCTTTCCTACCAGAAGAAAAGTGGGCTAGAACCTCCAGAGAAGATCTCATCCTCATCATAAAGTGGTACTCTTCAATGGTGAGAGTCAACTCACGAAGCCCAAAGCGGAACAGGCTCAGCGAGGGAATCCAATAGAGAATGATGGCTTCCAGGAAATCCTGGGCCACCACAACAGAGAGCAAGCCAGCAAGTCCACCAAAGACCTGCTCAAACTGAAGTCGCTCCGCAGAGGTGAATGAAGTCCACTGCGTCAGGAGCAGGGCGAGAAAAGCCCGCGGGTTAAAGTTTGATTTGCAAAATGTTTTTTCCTTTTGTAGTCTTATATTGCATTCGTTTTGGGCTCATTGCCCATTTGGGGGCTTAGGTGCCCTATAAGAGTCGTTCATTCTTCGCGTGATTAATGGTGTGTTAAATTTTGTATGTCTCTAGTGCTCTTCTGTGAGGTAGCTAGATGGATTCTAGTCGTGTCGAGGTTGGCCGTGAGGCAAGCATGTATAAAATTGGTATGGTGAGTCGTGCCTTGATTGCATTGAAGGAGTTCCGTTGCTTGAACCCTCCCCAACTCAATAGTAGAGTTTTGTGTTAAGGAGCGGTCGATTGTCGAGTGTCCTTCCCTTAGAGAGTGTGTCGTGGGAGCAGTTCGAAGCTGTTTGTGATGGGCAATTTGCTCCTGATTCTTTCTGTAAGAAGTTGGGTTTTTAGTGCGAGTGTTTGACTATGGATGACATGGTTGTCTCCAGTGTGCTTCGAAGTTCCTAGTGTTGTCTCGTTTTGCACCTGAGAGGGTAGTTCAGATGATTGCAAGTGGTGTACTCCTCGATTGTTGTTGAACCTTTATAAGGTAGGAAGCTTGTTTCCCCACTGTGGAGTGCATTTCCTCTTGGTCTTGATCTCTTCCGTGTGTTCTATTCGAGTTGTATTGGGAGAATTTGTAATCCCTTGGTTGTGTCTTTTGACTTTTTGTCGGAATTGGGAGTTTTCCAAGTGTCTTGCTATCGGACTTCAAGTTTCTAAATGAATGACTTGTTGTGGCCTCATGTCCTTTTATTTGATGTCGGTTGATTTGATCACGCTAGTAGTTTCCTCGTTTCATCTTGGTTGACCATTTCTTGCAACTTGTATCTTGAATAATGGTGGATAATCCACTGCCTCTCTTTGTGGGAATCTAGTATGGTAGGAGATTTTGATTTCCCTTGTAGTGCCTTTGGTCGTATGTCCTCGTGTTAAACACATCATCAATCATCAGTAAGAAGATCTTGGACCTAGGAAGCGGTGTATTCGGTTGGCCGTTAGAAAATTTGGTGCCAATGCATGTTGGTGATTAGACTTGGTGTGAGTTGGTGCTTTGCCACGTTGTTGGGCTAGCACATTTGCATTTTTGGTGTGGGTGTGAGTATTTTTTTTGGTAGTGTGATATATGTTTGACGTGTGTGGATTGGTTTGAGAAGAGCTACCAGCCCGGGCATCTCAAAACAAATCACCAAGGTCATACGGTTATCGCACCGGGATGCGTGTGTGTGGTTTTGTGTGAGTGCATTTTGCAATGCATACGTACTAGGTTAGTTGCTAGAGCATATCGATGCGTCCTTAGCATATCAGCGTGTCCTTGGTGTATCGGTGTATCCGTGGTGTACTTGTTGGTATATGTATTGTGAAGCATAGTGCAATGACCCGTATTTTCGAAATAATGTTTCCGGAATTAAATTCACCATTTTTTTAATCGATCGATGGAGTTTGGGGCCCGATAGATGATAATCTAGCGGTTTGGAGTGGTGAGGATCTCCGGTTTTGAGTTGGCATGATTTTAGGTTGTCCTACAAAACACTTATCTGAAAGCATTGGCCAACCCCCGAACAATAACCCAACATTTTTAGAAATTTCTAGGAGGGACTGGTCTCCCGCGGTATGGAGGATCGGTACCCACAATGCAGTGCACCCTTCTGCCCAAGAGGGACCGGTCTCCCACCGTATAGGGGATCGGTACCTGCTGTACACAAACTGGCCTTGTTGGCGATTTCTCGAACCACACTTCTCCAAATCACTCCAACTCAACCCAAGACCTCTACTACTTCGAAAATTACTCAAAACTATCGATAACCTCAACAGAAATACATAACATACTCAAATCTCTAAGCCATTAGACACCTCTAAGGCTTTAATTTCACCTTTGCATAAGACATTACATGCCTTACAACACAATTGTTTGATATGTGCCCATACACATTTCTCAACGTACATTCTAGCACTACAATAAAAATGCACGCACTGACACAGCGACATGAGTAAACAAAAAACACTACGATGATATATAAATATTCTCAACCACTTTGCTCACCAAAACTCTATAAATTTTATTACAAACCTTGCAACCATGTTTAATAATTTAAATAAAAGACAACATATTTCTTTTACCAACTTACCATACTAAGTCTTTCAACACTTACGCTATTATACAAATGTAATGACAACATATATGAACAAATGCTCAACAGAAAACTAACTACATACTAACTTCTCCAAATAATCTTCCAAGCTCTAATCCCGTAATGCACCAACACAAACTATACGAATTTGGATTTTATAATGTATACGAAACACAGAAAATTTAGGAGTTTGTTAGTTATGATAAACTTTACAATAAACAGAAATAAGCATTGCTACAACAACTAAATGACGATAGCATATGATAAAAAACATATAATGTCCAACCATAAACATGTGATATGTAATGAATATCAACTATAGTAACAACGCACCATACTTAAGCTTTCCCCATAATTTGTTTTCTAAAGGTTTATCTTTCTACAATTCTCGCATAATTAACTTTTATTAGTTTAACCAATGTTTAATCGGTCTTCGCCCATTAACTTGGTTTTCTTCAGGATGGATGAATCAACAGCATTTATTCGCCCCTTTTGGTTGTCGAATTCAACCATCCGTACCCGATGAATGAGTCAACGGTGTTTATTCGCCCCTTCTGTCCGTCGAACTCCAACCATTCGCAACTATGTCTACTTGCAATAGAACTTGTATAGAATGTTCGTTATGTCTCTTGCCATTTATCGACATCCGACCCTAACACTTGGTCCATTATTTAGAAAGGTTTCAATAACAATTTCCACACTTCACATCTTTCCTCAACGTGCTTGTAAAGAAAGCAACATAATCACAACTTGACATATAGGGTACAATAAGCTCTTGGCAAACATAACACATAACTACAACCACTTTCCCCTAGCATGCTTCTAAATAAGAAATGATCCACAAATTGGTTATCAACTAACACATGCTTTCATAATCAAACATAACGTAAATATGTTTATCATAACCTTAAACAAACTCACCAAATACCATTAAAGGAATTTAGGTCCATTTTGGTGCTCCAGGGTATGAATATTTCATTCCCCCACCTGTACCAACTCAAAATGTTAGTAACAATAGAGAGATGGAATAATCAAAATAAGACAATGTTTAAAAATTAAACTTGCAACTTAAGTTTCGATCAATAACTCCAAAACCACCCCTAAGACCACATTTTGAACCATTATATTGATCCATAAAACCCTTAATTCAATTACCTCAATTTGGAATTTGATTTCCCCAATTTCCCTAATTTGTTTTCAAACTGGTACCCCACCGGTATACTACCGTCCCTCAAGCTCTCGGGTTACAGACCCAAGCTAAAAAATTTTTGCACACCGCCAACAGAAGGTTTTTTAGGTGAAAATCTGGTTCGATCAACTCTTACTCAAACTCATTTTTAGACCAAACTTCGTAATTGTTTATACTTAAACACCTAACACACTTACAAACACAAACCCTATCATTTGTTGTATAAAATAACTTGATTTGGCAAAATTTCATCCTATTTCTTTCCATAATTTCAAAAAAAATAGAGCCTAAACATTCTTCCATCTAAATCCAACTAAAACTCAAAGAAATTCATGGTTTAATGCTTACATTGATGGCCTAACTGATTGTAGATGGAACCTCCTTCAGATTCTTGCTTGAATCTTCTTCCAAGAGCTCTCATCTCTCTCTCCCTTTTCTCTCTACAATTTGGGTTTGGTGGAAAACTTTGAAGAAATGGACAGATTTTGTCCAAATGTTTTATGACTCACCACTCCACCTCATGTGAATTCTATTCCCTCCCTCTTCTACCACCTTAGCAAGCTTACACCCTTAGGGATTTATCTCATGCACACACCTCACGAAATGAATTGTACTCCCAATTAGAATTATTCTATTATTCACATCCACCTTAGTCTAATTGTAATTATTTTATTCAATAATTAATCTAAATAATTAATCCTTTTAATTATTCTAAAAATCCCATC
Source organism: Monotropa hypopitys (assembly GCA_002855965.1). NCBI lineage: Eukaryota > Viridiplantae > Streptophyta > Magnoliopsida > Ericales > Ericaceae > Monotropa > Monotropa hypopitys. The sequence goes on along the minus strand of NMUG010008500.1, from coordinate 5,756 downwards.
TTCATTCTCAAAAATATTTATTTTAAATTACTCAATTTCCTGGAATGGGTATTATAACTCTTCCCCCTTAAAAAGATTTTGTCCTGGAAATCAGAACTTCTAAATCAACACTTAGACAATTACCAACTAAAATTTTGCTTTCTCTTCAAAATACTTTTGCCACTTTTTTCACTTCACTTCACATCCTTTTATATTAATATGAACTTACACATATTAATCAATAGTTTATTTGTAAATTGAAATAATAAAAATCAATCTACATCTACCAAAACTATAAATATACCTGACAGTATATCAGGTGATGATGGCTGCTGAATCAATGAGAATACTCTTTTCGGTGCTCTAACCTCATCTATTCTTCGATTATCTCTTCCCAGTGCACTCACCACAAATGATGCAGTTGGTGTCTCAAGCCTTGGACATTGTGGCGCTACATGACCAAATTCCCCGTAGATAAAACACTTAGGTCCTTTCCCTTCTATATTCCTCACTGGACAATCTCGTACCAAATGATCTACTGCTCCATATCTAAAACAATGCCTAATATCCCATCATTCTCCAAAACTCCCGTCTATACTCACTTTGCTCACCTCCCCTCATCGAACTACCTTGTGACCTTGAACTCCCTTGACCCTTCCTACATTGTGTCCTCGTTTCCCAACTTAACACCTTACTATTCCCATATCTTCCCGATGCATGTAACTTACATCTCTTAATGCCCTCTCGATACTCTTGCAAATCTTGCACATCTTTTCCCACCCTCCTCTCCATGTCAACCAAATCAGCATAGCTAGTCTTCCGATATGCATTCAACCTAGTGGCTATCCCCGAGACTAATCAACTACAGAAATGTCTACACTTCTTCGCATTTGAATCTACTATACCTACAACATATCGTGATAAGGCTAAAAATTTCGCCTCATACTCTGCTATAGTCATGCTACCTTGCTTTAATATTATAAATAACGCCTCTTGCTCAATTCGGTAACTCTCTGTACAATATTGGGTATTAAACCCTTCTATAAATATATTGCAAGTGACAATTCCTCTCACTACTGGTACTACTCCTAGTATAGGTGCCGTTCTAAGACGACTGAAAGCTTCCCACCAACTCAATGCTTCCCCTTTTAAGCTAAAAGACGCTAAGGTAACTTTTTGTTCATCAAAAACCCCCATCACATTAAAAACCTTATCCAATCCCCTCAACCATGATTTAGCATAACTAGGCTCTACAGTACCCTCAAACTCCACTGTATGCAATTTTCTAAATCTCCCAATCAAACTAGTACATGTTTCCCCCGCTCCTCCAACTTCTCCTATTGCATCCTGATGCTCCATATACCTCGCCATCGCCGCAATAAACCTGTCAACATCTCCCACCACTGGTGGATTCCAGGGAACTCGCGGTTTATTCACTTCTCCTTCTCCTGGACCACTGGAAGTAGCTTCCTCTTGTCAATCCATATTTCAATCATGTTACCACAATATAAGATGCATTACCATAAACAAAAGTTAACAATACATGTTAGCAAAAATCAATACTCATTCTTGACTTACTAACACCTTATGGTCCACTACTAACTCTCCCTTAAACAACCCTAATCATAACTCCCTAAGAAGAATCACGTGTTTCCATATAACTCGCCCAAACTTTTAATTAGAAGATACGATAATCAAGCGTTCTTCCAATCAGACCTAAGGATAATTAATAAATACACACAATCTTCTCTTCTATTCTCTAATATCCACTATACACTCTAAAGACTATTAAACTTATGATCTGATACCAAGTTGTCATGCCCCATTCTGGCACCACAATAAAAATGTTCGCACTGACACAGCGACATGAGTAAACAATAAAACACTACGATGATATAAAAATATTTTCAACCACTTTGATCACCAAAACTCTAAACATTTTATTACAAACCTTGCAACTAGTTTTAATAATTTAAACAAAAGACAACATCTTTCTTTTACCAACTTACCACACTAAGTCTTTCAACACTTACGCTATTATACAAACGTAATGACAACATATATGAACAAATGCTCAACAGAAAACTAACTACATACTAACTTCTCCCAATAAGCCTCCAAGCTCTAATCCCGTAATGCGCCAACACCCAACACAAACTATACGAATTTGGATTTTATAATGTATAAGAAACACAGAAAATCTTGGAATTTATTAGTTATGATAAACTTTACAATAAACAGAAATAAGCATTGCTACAACAAATAAATGACGATAGCATGTGATAAATAACATATAATGTCCAACCATAAACATGTGACATGTAATGAATATCGACTATAGTAACAATGCACCACACTTAAGCTTTCCCCACAACTTGTTTTCTAAAGGCTTGGCTTTCTACAATTCTCACATAATCAACTTTTATTAGTTTAACCAATGTTTAATAGGCCTTCGTCTGTTGGTTTGGTTTTCTACATGATGGATGATTCAACGACATTTATTCTCCCCTTCTAGTCGCCGAATTCCAACCATCCGTACCCGATGGATGAGTCAATGGCATTTATTCACCCCTTCTGGCCACCGGACTCCAAATATCTGCAAGTATGTCTACTTGTAATAGAACATGTATAGAATGTTCATCACGTCTCTTGCCATTTATCGGCATCCAACCCCTAAAACTTGATTCATTGTTTAGAAAGGTTCCGACAACAATTTTTGCACTTAACATCTTTCCTCAACATGCTTGTAAGGAAAGAAACATAATCACAACTTGGCATATAGGGTACAACATGCTCTTGGAAAACATAACACATAACTTCAACCATTTTCTCCTAGCATGCTTCTAAATAAGCAATGATCCACGAATTGGTTATTAACTAACACATGCTTGCATAATAAAACATAACCTAAATATGTTTATCATAACCTTAAATAAACTCACCAAATACCCTTAAAGGAATTTCGGTCCGTTTTGGTGCTCTGTGGTATGGATATTTCACTCCCCCACCTGTACCAACTCAAAACATTAGTAACGATAGAGAGATGACATAATCAAAGTAAGGCAATGCTTAAAAATTAAACTTGCAACTTATGATTCCATGCTCATTTCTCATTTTTATTTAAATCCAAAACCACCCATAAGACCACCTTTTGAACCCTTATAATGATCTACAACACCCTTAATACAATTACCTCAAGTTGGCATTTGATTTCCCCATTTTCCCCTAATTTTTTCCCCTGATTGGTGCCCCACTAGTATGCCATCGGTATGCTGCCTGGCGTACCAGCCGACATGCTGGCCCTCAAGCTCTCAGGTTACAAACCCAAGCCAAACAATTTGTGCACACCAGTATGCCATCGGTATGCTGTCCGGCATACCGACTGGCACATCGGCCTTATAACTGTTCTGAACAGAAGGTTTTCTATGCGAAAATCTTGTTTGACCAACTCTTACTCAAACTCATTTTTAGACCAAACCACTTGACTAAACTTTGCAATTTTTTATACTTAACCACCTAACACATTACAAACACAACCATATCATTTGTCTCATAAAATAACTTGATTTGGCAAAAGTTCGTCCTATTTATTTCCATAATTTTAGAAAAAATGAGCCTAAACATTCTTCCATCTAAAAACCAAGTAAAACTCAAAGAAATTCATGGCTTAAAGCTTACCTTGATGGTCTAACTGATTGTAGATGGAACTTCCTTCAGATTCTTTCTCGAATCTTCTTACAAGAGCTCTCCTCTCTCTCTCTCTCTCTCTCTCTCTCTCTCCCTTTTCTCTATACAATTTATGTTCGGTGGAAAACTTTGAAGAAATGAGCAGATTTTGTCCAAATGTTTTATGACATTGGATAGATTTTGTCCAAATGTTTGAAGAAATGGACAGATTTTGGCGATATAAGGTGGCAATCTAGGGTTAAGGGGGTGGCGGTTGTTGTTCTGAGAATTAGGATTAGGGTGGTTGTTCTGGGCATTAAGGCGGGTGGCGGCTGTTCTCAGAATTAGGGTTAGGGTGGTTGTTCTGGTGATGACTGAAGGTGGATTAGGGCTAGGGGTGACGGTCATAGAAAAGAATGGATTATGGTTTTTTAGTATCATGGATCTGATATCATGTTACAAGATATAAAATAAGGAGAGAGAGAGAGAGAAAAGTGCATATGGTATTTATGGTGGCCGGACCTAGGCTTTAAGGACCAGACCCGTCACAATGTGTCAGATGCTCGCTCGGGGCCTGAGGGTCCTCTGGCACCCCGACCTGTTAGACTTACGGACCTTCGGCGAATACCTTTCAACAGAACATCACATACATTCCAAAGGAAGCAACCTGGGGCTTGTCGGACAAACGACCACTGACCTCCGTCTACCACGCCGATCGATAGAGCATTAGTGTTATCCTTGTGGAAAGGATACGGCTCCCGGCCAACTGGCTCTCTAGCGGAGGGTCCACCCTCTGGCAATACCCCAGCACGGAGCACCTCAAGTGCCGACTCGCGGATCCCCCGTCCGTACGACCAACCCGGCCCACCGACAGCACTAGCCCATTTGGCCCACCGCCTGCACCACTCGGGCCCAGCACCGCACGGGGGAGCCCATAACACGCGGATGACGCTCCAATCTGGAGCCCCAAGCCAACCTATCCCTACATATTCTCCCTTAGGGGTACTGTTCACGGGATCTGATCCCCGACAATTACCTTCCGACCTCACCTCGCTATCTTATGTCTTTTCCACTTAAAGAAAGAGACTAACTTAAGCATCGGAGGCTCCGTTGGTCACAACCGACCGGTGGGCACTAACCCTTATTTTGCAGGAGCCAAGCAGGAGGACCCCATTTTCTATTTGCAGGGACCCATGCAAGCTTTCGAACCTCCAACCGACGATCAGCGACCCGAAGGACCAGTCGTCAGAAAGGTTCTAGCAGGAAACTAGGCACCACAATTGGCGACTCTGCTTGGGACAAAAGCACACCCCAACCTTGGTGGCAACCTAAGCGTCTCTATCACTACAGACTCCCCCAAACCTCCCTCCATGGAAGATGGAAACACTATACCAGTAATCCCAAATGTCTCTCTCCTTCTCATTCCCCCTCAGCCCCAGCAACACGTTTTTCTAGGGCTCTTTGCCTCCCCTCTGAATTGATGCTGGAGCTCAACTCGGCCTATGCAGCGGCCATGGACCGGATGATAAAGGAGAAGGACACAAAGATCGCCTACCTAAAAGACCAGGTGGCCAAAGCAGCCTGTGTCGTAGATTCAGCCTTGCGGTTTTCAGAGCAGAGGCGGCACATGCACCATTTGAGGGAAGACCGAGAGCGCAAAGGAAAGCAGGTGGCCGAGAACCAGGCCTGCCGGATAGCCCGGTCGGAAGAGGACGACGGGCAGCACCCCAGACTTCACGAGTCCCACTCCAGTGGACGGTCTTTAGGGACATCATCCGTCCCACTATACATATTCTAAGGGGGGAATTCATTGAGGGCCGCCCAAGTGACCTCCATGACCTGCTGCCGGTGCCAAAGAAGCCTGGACACCCAAGGGAGAGGCCCCACCACCAACACAGGGAGGAGGAGAGGCACCTTCATCGCTCTCCAGCCTCGGACGATGACAGAAGGGAGCATCGGCTCCACCGAAGGGACCACCATGCCGACCGCCCCATTGGGCAGGCCTTTTCATGTTGTTGATGCTCGTCTGGAGTAGCTCAGTCTCTCCCCATTTTCCCGAGCTATTGATTTGGCAACCCTCCCTTCCGGCATCAGCCTATCGAAGTTCCCAA
>NMUG010008499.1:0-11619 GCA_002855965.1 Monotropa hypopitys | reverse complement strand
TTTTTCTCTAACCTCTGCACTTAGCCTATTTTGGAGTAGGGAAATATTTTCTAACAAGGCATCATTTTCTACATCCCTATTTCTATCTTCTTTTTCATATTCACTCATGTTCAATGTTAGTCTATCGTTATCTTCTTCTAGAGATTTTACTGATTTCCTTAATAGACTTTTTTTAGGGCAATCTTTTTGGATTCTTTATATAATTTCTCAAAGGTAATATAAATATCATCATCAATATTATCATTCGATAAATAGCTTGAGGAATCATAAGGATATACCTGAGAATTGGAGTCGTTTACCTCGTAGCTGCCCTTTTTGCCTTTGCTCCCCTTTCTACTAGAGCTTGATGACACCATGGATCTCCTTCGGGCTTTTACACTGCTTCTTTGAAGTATCAATCTCTGATACCAATTGATAGATCACCTACAGGGGTGAATAGATGTTTTGCAATAAACTGCTCTTTTTATAATTCTTATAAATTTTACCTTTGAAAAATTCTTTTGTATTATAACAAAACTCAAACAAACATGTTAGAAATAAATATAAATACAATGTAAGCAAGGTGAGTAAAGAGGAGGTAAGAGAAAGAGAGAAGTGACACAAGGATTTTTATAGTGGTTCAACAATTGCTTAGTCCACTCTTCGGCGTAGTTCTTTTTGGGAGCATGTCGGTATCTACTATGTAATCACTTACAGAGATAAACGCAAATCTCTCTTCCTAACTTATACCTAAGCTAGGATAACCTCAACTGTCACGCCCCGGATTTTCAAACCATTTTTTTTAAATAACATTAAAATACTATTTGCTTACAAATGGGGACACAAACATGGATTATTATCATTTAATAAAAGTCTAAAAACCAATCACATCCCATTACAAGTTTACCAAAAATCTGAGAGTGAGTGTGGAAAAGTTAAATCATAGTTCAAACCATAGAATAGGTAGAAGAGAAGGTAAGATGAAGTCTAGATCATTACATGCCATATAGTCAAATAACCCACAAACCGGGTATTTCAAATAAGTAGTACATGAACTTCAGAAAGATGTCAAAACATGCTAAACTCTCAAGGAGCTTCAAGATCTTCCACCAATGGTTTCTTACCTGCAGAACCTTAAAAAAGAGCGTGTCACGCTAGAGTAGGAGATATCTATAGTAAATGATGTTACTAATTAACTCGACTCGTGTGTGCCATGAACATAAATGGAAATGCATATCAAACATCAATGAGCTTCTAAATGCATGGCAATTGACCCAACCTCAATGACCAATAGCAACTAGTAAAGGTGATAAGTAGTGAAGCAAGGACCACGAGCCAAGGGTCAACATAGGTACATTCTCATTCCATGATGTTTAACAAAGGACTACTAAACAAGAGCCCAAACATGAAAGCATACAAAGGTGTTTATGCTAGTATCAATCAATGAAGTACAATCATCCTCTTTTCTTTTGCATGTAAGATGTGGCACCGGGATCCTAGCCAAGGTATCCGTAATCATAAATGTCATTGGAATCCTAGCCAAGGTGTTCCGTAATTATTTTCGTTGAGTGATATTGATAGGGCAAGGTTGGATTAATGGCTCGTCAACACATTAATCGAACCTATCCGGTCTTCCCCAATTAACGTTGGGAGGGCTCACGTTACCCCCATTGTGCACAATGTCGCGGATGGAGCGACCATCCTAAGAGTCCTAGCCAAGGCACTCTAGTCAAGTAATCACAGGCCCATATCGTTGTCATCGTGTCCGGGAATCCCTAGCCAAGGTTTCTTCCCATAGTGTTGATACCCGAGAATCCCTAACCAAGGTTACTTCTCAATTGGGTCCAACAATTTATCTCAAGTGTCATAGTGTCCGGGAATCCCTAGCCAAGGTTTCTTCCCTTAATATTGACACCCGAGAATCCCTAGCCAAGGTTACTTCTCATTTGGGGCTCAATAATTATTTCATGTGTAGTCGACGTTATCAATGATGTGCAAGCGTAGTCACTAACAACAAAAATCAAGGTGTAACAATTTATCATTGAATTAGATTGAGGGATGATATCCAACAACATGATCAACATTCGGCAAAATTCTATAAAATGTAACATACATCACAAACCCATCTGTTAAGCTTCACATAGGCCCAATTTCATGTATTCAAGTTCAATTCAACCCAAAGACTACTAATTTACCGAAAGCCCTAATTTATAAAAATAGGGTCATACATGGATTTAGGGCTTTTTATGCAATTAAGTATAACATGAAATTGACTAGCATACAATGTGTAATAGACCATAGAAACTCTATTGAAACTCTCAATTTCATAATTAATCCACAAACTCTAAGTCTATGCATGCTTTACAATTCACACCCGAATTTAATCAAGGTTTATTCTAAGTATCATGTGTAGAGCATAGAATATAACTAGGAACATGATAAACTATAGAGAAATCATACCTTGGAGCAACTTGAAGAAAACCCTAACTTCGGATTTTGAAAGAATGGAGCAAATAGCGGGTGTCATGGATAGATCACGTCGCGAGGATCGTCGTTCCTCCTTGGTGTTTCTTGATTTGAGCTCGTTTGGGTCTTGGATTTCAAGCTCTAAGCTTGTATAACAATGGAGGAAGAGAGAGATGGAGAGAATAGGGTTTAGAGATAGAGGAGATGACTGAAAAATGGTTCAATTCGGGCCACCTTTCATATATATAGCCCCTTAGGAGAAAAGACCATAACATCCTTAATGAAAACAAAAGTTGCCAGAAAATACACGTGGGGACCGGTCTCCGGGTTTTGGGGAGACCGGTCTCTCCCTCCCGTCGGCCTCTCTGCCTGAACAGGGACCGGTCCCTTGATTTTAGGGAGACCGGTCCCTCTACACTAGGGACTGTTCTGCTTACAAGGAGACCGGTCCCTTGATTTTAGGGGGACCGGTCCCTTTACCCAGCCGACCTCTCTGCATCAGTAGAGACCGGTCCCTTGATTATAGGGAGACCGGTCTCTTAGGGAGATTTCCAGAATATGGAAAAGGGACTACCGAGGGTAATTTAACCGTAATTTCTTCGTCCTACCTCCGATTGAGGTGATTCCAGTCACGTTGGATTCGTAATCAAATTTCCTACCACGTTCTAGGGTCAACCACCTTAAAATCATACTAGGATTTTAAGATAAAATGAATCAAGATGCCAAATCTAGTTTAGATTACGAATTGAAATTCCGGAAAGTACTTTATAAAATACTGGTCGCTACATCTCAACCACCTTAAAACAATTTCATCCCTGAAATTTCCTAAGGTAAGAGTACAAAAGACAACACAAGATCGACATCAAACAAACATAAATCAAAATAAATCCGAGTACTTGCCACGAATCTCATCTTCCCGCTCCCATGTTGCCTCCTCCGAGCCATGATTGCTCCACAAAATCTTTAACAACGGAATCGTTTTCCCACGTAGCACTTGTTCTCTCGAGTCAAGAATGCGTATCGGCCTTTCTTCATAGGACACATCGGCTTTTAGCTCTACATTCAACCAATCTATAACGTGTGAAGGATCGGGTTCATACTTGCGTAACATTGAAATGTGGAAAACATCATGAACGTTAGAAATATTTGATGCCAAGGAAAGACGGTATGCAACCTCTCCAATCTTATCAATAAAGTCAAACGGCCCAATAAAATGAGGTGTCAATTTCCCCTTTTTCCCAAAACGCGAAATACCATGACGAGGTGACACTTTCAAGAAAACATGGTCACCAACCTCAAAGGACAAAGGAGAACGACCTTGATCGGCATAACTCTTGTAGCGACTCTGGGTCGTAAGCAATCTCTGGCGTATCGTCTTGATCTGCTCCGTAATCTGTTGTGTCATCTCCGGTCCAACCATAGCGGACTCTCCCACTTCAAGCCAACAAACTGGTGAACGACAAGGTCTACCGTACAAAGCCTCGAAAGGCGCCATGCCCAAATTCGAATGATAACTATTATTGTAGGCGAACTCGATCAACGGCAAATGGTCTACCCAACTTCCCTGAAAATCTAATACACAAGCTCGTAACATGTCTTCCAAAATCTGTATTGTACACTCGGATTGACCATCTGTCTGGGGATGAAACGCCGTGCTGAACATGAGCTTCGAACCAAGAGAAGCCTGCAAACTCCACCAAAAACAAGTGAATCGGGGATCTCGGTCGGATACGATAGATGATGGCACACCATGAAGTCGAATAATCTCACTAACGTACAACTGGCTCAAAGAATCTACGGACTGAGCGACACGAATAGGAAGGAAGTGCGGTGTCTTTGTCAATCGGTCAACAATGATCCAAATAGCATCTTGTCCACCGGGCGATTTTGGGAAGCCTGAAGCAAAATCCATCGTCACGTGCTCCCATTTCCACTCTACAATCGGTAATGGCTGGAGTAAACCTACTGGTCGCTGATGCTCCGCCTTCACTTGCTGGCAAGTAATCCACCTCGAAACAAACGTCGTCACATCCTTCTTCATTCCTGGCCACCAAAACTATCGTCGAAGATCGTGATACATTTTCGTGCCTCCGGGATGAACAGCTAAAGGTGAATGGTGAAACTCGTGTAATATACCTCCTCGGCAAGAATCGGGAACAAACAACCGCCCAAGATCCGAATGAATCATCCAACCCTGTCGAGCGTCACCACCAAGGAACTTTGTACGCAACTCTGCCGCCTCTGAATCGTCTGCCTGAGCCTCAATCACCCAACGAGAAAGCTCCGAATGAATAGATAGATTGCATAAAGTGGCCTGCTCTCCGGTTTCCTCCGCATGTAACACAAACGGACCCAAGTCCTCCATTGCCCTCCAATCAAGAACCGCTAAACTAGCCAAATGAGACGATTTCCTACTCAAAGTATCCGCAACAACATTTGCCTTACTGGGATGGTAATGCAACTCGAAATCGTAGTCTTCCAAATGTTCCATCCAACGCCTCTGCCGTAAGTTAAGTTCCTTTTCAGTGAACAAGTACTTCAAGCTCTTATGGTCGGCGAACACCTCAAATTTTTCACCGTATAAGTAATTCCGCCACATTTTTAATGCAAAAACGATGGCCGCTAACTCTAAATCGTGTGTCAGATAATTGTGCTCGTGGATCTTCAACTATCGTGAACCGTAAGCAACCACCTTTCCTCCTTGCATCAAGACACAACCCAAACCATCGTGCGAAGCATCACAATAGACCGAATAACCCACTCCCCGCTCAGGAACAATAAGAATAGGCGCTGAAGTAAGCCGTCGCTTCAACTCCTCGAAAGTCATCTCACACTTTTCATCCCAAGAGAATGGAATACCCTTCCGGGTCAAACGAGTCATTGGTCCAGCTAACCGAGAGAAGTCTAGAACGAATCGCCGATAGTAACCCGCAAGACCGAGGAAACTACGAACATCAAAGACGCTTTGAGGACGGGGCCACGAAGAAACTGCGTCAATCTTACTTGGATCTACCGAAACTCCACCTTGTGACACAACATGTACAAGAAACTTCACCTCCGGCAACCAAAACTCACATTTTCTCAACTTGGCCTACAAGTGGTGTTCCCGCAGCAATTCTAATACAACTCGAAGGTGAACCTGATGCTCCTCTTCTGAAGCCGAATAAATAAGAAGATCGTCGACGAAGACAACGACAAACCGATCAAGATGGATACGGAAAATACGATTCATGAGATCCATGAATGTAGATGGAGCATTTGTCAAACCGAATGGCATGACCACAAATTCATAGTGACCATAACGAGTGCGAAACGCGGTCTTTGGAATGTCTTCCGTCCGTACCAATAATTGATGGTAACCGGAATGCAAGTCGATCTTGGAGAAACAAGTAGAACCACGTAATTGATCAAACAAATCATCTATCCTTGGCATAGGATATTTGTTCTTCACGGTAACTCGATTTAGTTTCCGATAATCTATGCACAACCGTAAAGAACCATCCTTCTTCTTTGCGAACAACACCGGCGCACCCTAAGGTGAAGAACTAGGCCGGATGAAGCCTAACTTATACAATTCCTGCAACTGGGACTTCAACTCCAGTAACTCTGCTGGCGTGAATCTATAAGGTGGGACTAAAATCGGTGACGTACCGGGTAATAGGTCGATGGAGAACTCCACCTCTCGCCTAGGTGGTAAACCAGGTAACTCTGTCGGGAACACATCGGGGAACTCACAAACAACTGGGGGCAACTCCCCACGTAAAGAAGAATCGTCATCAAGACTGAGACTGGCCAACATACAACTGATGGACTCATGATCCCTCGGATCATAGAAGGAATAATCGATGGACTCTTTCCGATCGCCATACACATAGAAGTAGTGTCCTCCAGGAGAGAACAATCGCACTCGGCGCCGATGACAATCGATATGGGCATGGAAGGTAGACAACCAATCCATCCCTAGAATTAAGTCAAAACCAGACATCTCCAGAACAATGAAATCGAAAGTAAACATGTGATCCTCAAGAGTCAACTCACAATCCCTGCATACATGATCTAAACGAACACGATCCCCAACCGGAGTATCAACGAACATAGGCGGATCCAGAACGTCCGAATCTAACTCTAATGCAAGGACAAAGGATGCTGCTAGGAATGAATGTGATGCACCCGAATTGAACAATACACTTGCCCAAGAATTATATATAAGAAACATACCCTGCACAACTGACGATTCTGGCTGCTGGTGATACATAGACGAGGTAGGAGTGGATGGAATGGCAAAGACTCTGCCCTGAGTCGTCGGACCCTGATGATGCCCTCCTCGATGCTGAGACTGCTGTGTAGGTCTGGCAGGAATCTGAACTCCTCCAGTGCGAGAAGCCTGGACCGAGCCAGAAGGTCTTGACTGGTGTGGACGCTGATGTCCACTCCTCTACAGCTGCTGCTACTGCTGTGGTCTCGCATCGCCACGACTGTTGCCCCTTCCTGCGCAATCTCTAACCACATGGCCCCACTGACCGCAATCGAAACACACAGGTGCCCTGCACTCGGTACGGATATGACCCAGCTGATGACATCAATGACAAGTGATCGGGCCTCGAACTGACCCCGAACTAGCCTGAGATCTCTGGTCCTGTGAAAAACGAGACTGCTCACGTGACCGCTTCCTCCCGAAACTACCCGATGAAGAACTAGAGTTGGAACCCTGCCGACGCGGTTCCCACACCCTTGCTCTCGAAGCAACGTCCCTCTGATGATGATGATCTCTCTTGGGCTCAACCGCCCTGGCACAATCAACAAGATCTGCAAAGACTCTAATCCGGTGACCCATGACCATCTGCTGGATGGAAGGGTGGAGACCCTTCTCAAACCTCTTACATTTTCGCTCCTCCGTACTAACTAAATTTGTAGCGAATCGTGACAAGGCTTGGAACTTCAAAGTCTACTGGGACACAGACATCATCCCCTGTTCTAAATACTCAAACTGCTCTCTCAGCTAATCTCGGTAGCTCTCTGGGAAATACTGATTCTCGAAAATAGCGAAAAAGTCTGTCCATGTCATAGTACTGATGGGATCCAGGATAGCCTGAGGATCTGCATCTCCACTAGCTATAAGACCGACACGTCTCATCTCTACCACCGAACTCCACCAAAGGATAGCCTCTTCCGACAGCTGATAGGATGCAAAAGTAATACGCAATTTATCTTCCGTAATGCCCAAAGTATCGAACACCCTCCGGATCTCTACCAACCAATGGTCTGCCTCGAGCGGCTCACCCTCCCCACTGAATTTGGGAGGAGCCATCCTCCTAAATTCCCGCAAAGCATCAAGAGTGCGGTCACCCGCATTACCTCTAGGAGCGGCAAACCCTCGACTAGCTTCGACCATGGCGGCCGCAAGCTCTCGTGCGAATTGACTAGGAGCAACGAGCCCCTCTGGAGCAGGAACTGGGATAATAAGAGGTGCAACATCCTCCACACCTGCTCGGTGATCATCCACTTCCTCACTATGGGCTTCTTGAGCATCGTTCCTACGACCTCTTCCCAAAGCGATATTTCGACGTGGAGGCATTCTACAAAAGATCATGAAAACTATAAGAATAGAGCACATGATAAGGCTCGAGTGGATAGTTCAACCAACCAAACAGAATTTCAATTAAGAAGAAGTGAACTCATTCATATCATGAGGAGGGTTCTCATAGTCAATGGAACCGACAAACAGGGTTACGATACACAAATGGAACAGTATTTAAACATTACTGCTCTAAACTGACACCACCTATGGGATCAATTGCCAATGCATGCTAAGATGTTCACACACATACTAGATGATGCAAAACGTAAATTAAATGCAACCCATAAAGACAAAAGTCTTCCCAAAGGCCTAAGTTTTCGTAACCGAAAGCTTTGATACCAAGTTGTCACGCCCCGGATTTTCAATCTATTTTCTTTTAATAACATTAAAATACTATTTGCTTACAAATGGGGACACAAACATGGATCATTATCATTTAATAAAAGTCTAAAAACCAATCACATCCCATTACAAATTTACCAAAAATCCGAGAGTGAGTGCGGAAAAGTTAAATCATAGTTCAAACCATAGAATAAGTAGAAGAGAAGGTAAGATGATGTCTAGATCATTACATGCCATATAGTCAAATAACCCACAAACCGGGTATTTCAAATAAGTAGTACGTGAACTTCAAAAAGATGTCAAAACATGCTAAACTCTCAAGGAGCTTCAAGATCTTCCACCAATGGTTTCTTACCTGCAGAACCTTAAAAAAAGAGCGTGTCACGCTAGAGTAGAAGATATCTATAGTAAATGATGTTACTAATTAACTCGACTCGTGTGTGCCATGAACATAAATGGAAATGCATATCAAACATCAATGAGCTTCTAAATGCATGGCAATTGACCCAACCTCTATGACCAAGAGCAACTAGTAAAGGTGATAAGTAGTGAAGCAAGGACCACGAGCCAAGGGTCAACATAGGTGCATTCTCATTCCATGATGTTTAACAAAGGACTACTAAACAAGAGCCCAAACATGAAAGCATACAAAGGTGTTTATGCTAGTATCAATCAATGAAGTACAATCATCCTCTTTTCTTTTGCATGTAAGATGTGGCACCGGGATCCTAGCCAAGGTATCTGTAATCGTAAATGTCATTGGAATCCTAGCCAAGGTGTTCCGTAATTATTTTCGTTGAGTGACATTGATAGGGCAAGGTTGGATTAATGGCTCGTCAACACATTAATCGAACCTATCCGGTCTTCCCCAATTAACGTTGGGAGGGCTCACGTTACCCCTATTGTGCACAATGTCGCGGATGGAGCGACCATCCTAAGATTCCTAGCCAAGGCACTCTAGTCAAGTAATCACAGGCCCATATCGTTGTCATCGTGTCCGGGAATCCCTAGCCAAGGTTTCTTCCCATAGTGTTGATACCCGAGAATCCCTAGCCAAGGTTACTTCTCAATTGGGTCCAACAATTTATCTCAAGTGTCATAGTGTCCGATAATCCCTAGCCAAGGTTTCTTCCCTTAATATTGACGCCCGAGAATCCCTAGCCAAGGTTACTTCTAATTTGGGGCTAAATAATTATTTCATGTGTAGTCGACGTTATCAATGATGTGCAAGCGTAGTCACTAACAACAAAGATCAAGGTGTAACTATTTATCATTGAATTAGATTGCGGGATGATATCCAACAACATGATCAACATTCGGCAAAATTCCATAAAATGTAACATACATCACAAACCCATCTGTTAAGCTTCACATAGGCCCAATTTCATGTATTCAAGTTCAATTCAACCCAAAGACTACTAATCTACCGAAAGCCCTAATTTATAAAAATAGGGTCATACATGGATTTAGTGCTTTTTATGCAATTAAGTATAACATGAAATTGACTAGCATACAATGTGTAATAGACCATAGAAACTCTATTGAAACCCTCAATTTCATAATTAATCCACAAACTCTAAGTCTATGCATGCTTTATAATCCATACCCGAATTTAATCAAGGTTTATTCTAAGTATCATGTATAGAGCATAGAATATAACTAGGAACATGATAAACTATAGATAAATCCTACCTTGGAGCAACTTGAAGAAAACCCTAACTTCGGATTTTGAAAGAATGGAGCAAATAGCGGGTGTCACAGATAGATCACGTCGCGAGGATCGTCGTTCCTCCTTGGTGTTTCTTGATTTGAGCTCGTTTGGGTCTTGGATTTCAAGCTCTAAGCTTGTATAACAATGGAGGAAGAGAGAGAGATGGAGAGAATAGGGTTTAGAGATAGAGGAGATGACTGAAAAATGGTTCAATTCGGGCCCCTTTCATATATATAGCCCCTTAGGAGAAAAGACCATAACACCCTTAATGAAAACCAAAGTTGCCAGAAAATACACGTGGGGACCGGTCTCCGGGTTTTTGGGAGACCGGTCTCTCCCTCCCGTCGACCTCTCTGTCTGAACAGGGACCGGTCCCTTGATTTTAGGGAGACCGGTCCCTCTACACTAGGGACTATTCTGCTTACAAGGAGACCGGTCCCTTGATTTTAGGGAGACCGGTCCCTTTACCCAGCTGACCTCTCTGCATCAGTAGAGACCGGTCCATTGAATATAGGGAGACCGGTTCCTTAGGGAGATTTCCAGAATATGGAAAAGGGACTACTGATAGTAATTTAACCGTAAATTCTTCGTCCTACCTCAGATTGAGGTGATTCTAGTCGCGTTGGATTCGTAATCAAATTTCCTACCACGTTCTAGGGTCAACCACCTTAAAATCATACTAGGATTTTAAGATAAAATGAATCAAGATGCCGAATCTAGTTTAGATTACGAATTGAAATTCCGAAAAGTACTTTATAAAATACTGGTCGCTACATCAACTATAGAGTACACGCAGACTATATCTTCCCGACCCCCTTGGGGAGAGAAACACTCACCCATGCTAAATGTAAAGCCTGACTATGCTACACGCAGAGCATAGATTTTACAGGGTAAACGCAAACCCTGACTGTGCTAAATGCAAAGCATAGATTCCAAGACAAATGCAAGTCCTGACTATACCAACGCGAGGTATAGGTTTTTCAAGGGTACATTGTAAAGGTCCAAAATAAAAGCTATTGCCTAAAAACACTCTAAGAAAAACTCTACCCAAGAGAATATGCTCTTTTCCCACTAATGATCACAGAGTGGATATTAGTCCAAATCTCACCGGGGTAGGTTATGTGAAAAAGTGCAGTACAAGTGTTTGGTTGGAAAGATAAAAAATCAAGAGATGTGTTACAGTGAAAAGCACACCCCTTGTCAACTCTCTCAAAGATAATAAAGATGAACGCACAGGAGAGTACTCAAGTAGTATGATGAAGTACTATTGGACTCTATATATATGTGGCCAGTGAAGAGTCCTAGGAGAATACTTATAAGTAAAGTATCTCCTAAAATCCAATAAGCCTTCTTAAGGATATGATCCCTGAGTATGGTAGCCTATCTAAACAATACAACTGAAACGAGTACAATAGGTTTTACAAAGAGAAGTAAGGCTGTAAATAAATCCTACAAGCTACTCTTCAACACTTTGTTTTTGTTGGATGCTCTTTGATGATATTCTGCCAATGAAAAACCCAAGCATAGAATTGCAAGCTCCAAG
>NMUG010008498.1:0-11619 GCA_002855965.1 Monotropa hypopitys | reverse complement strand
AGCGTGTTGCGCGTTTAAGGAAGTTGGTGGTTTGTTCGGTTTGCGATTGTTGTTGGGCGTTGTTTTGGGCGAAATTATTGTCGATTGCGGATTTCGCCTGTCATTGCTTGTTAGTTGGCGGAGTTGTTTCGGTTGGAAACCTCCTTTTCGTTGCCGGTGCTAGTCGCGAATTTATCCTAGTGTTTGGTGCTTTGGGCGTTGTTCCCTTCGTGGTGTTGTATTTTGGTTCTTCTACCTTGGAAATTTCGAGGACGAAATTTTTGTAAGGAGGGTAGTTTGTCACACTCCGGAAATTTTAATTAATTTCCATTCATTTCAATAAATTCAACAAATCGAATTTCATGTCTCGTTTAGTAGGTCCGGGTGAGTTGGGCATCCCCGGCATGATGTTCGTTGATCGTTGGTGGTTCAGTTAAATCTTAAATCGCATTTGAAATTCTTCGACTCGATACATTCTTCAAATAAAAAATCTTGATTCATGAAAGTCGTAGAGAATTCGATTACGAATCCAACGCAACTTGAATCGTCTCAATCGGAGTTCGGACGAAGAAGTTAGGGCCAAAATACTCTCGGAAAATCCAATCATTCAATTCTGTGAAAATTAACTCTTGGCGACCGGTACACCACATTGCGTGTACCGGTCGAGCAAATGCAGTGGGCATCTCTGAGAGGTCCCGACCGGTACACCACATCACGTGTACCGGTCGTGAAGGCCAAAAATCCTGCGCAAAAGGCTTAATTAAGGACTGTTTGGTCATTTGAGGTAGGGGTTGTATATATACAACCCATACACGTTTTCACTCATCTTCTTCCTCATTTTCTAACCCTAAACCTCTCTCTACCTCCATATCCTCTCCCTCTCACATCTCTCTACATCCATGGTGGATCCGGTGGGTTTCCGGTGAAACGCGAAGAAGAAACATTGTTCCTCTCGCTCTCCTCTCCGCATTGATGTAATTGGATCGCCTCGGATCGGTAAGTTCTTCTCCTCTCCAAAACCCTAGGTTTTAGATTGGTTGCTCATCTAAGATTTTGGTCTTTATAAATGTTGTAGAGCTTCGCGAGAGCTTCGCATTGACAAGCTTAGTTTACTCCGGCGGTCATGGAGTTTTCCGGCAAACTTTTCCGGCGAGCGTCACCGGAGCTCCGGCGAGGTAGAGTTTTCTATCCCTCCCGTTTGTAATATCAGTATTCTTTCTTCTCCCTTGCATTGTAATCTAATTAGTCGATTTTCAAGTATTCACTAAATTGACGTTCAATTATTGTCGTTCGCGTCAAATGGTCGATTTTGAGTATCGTCTAAGGTCTTACGTACTCCTTAGGTTGTTGGTCGTTCGATTCCTAAATTGATTGCTAAAACCCCCAATTTTTATAAAAAGAGTGTCGTCGTTGTTTTATTAAATCAAATTGGGGAGTTTGACTTGTTTGGACACTCTTGGGTGGTTTGTGGGTTTAAACGTAGTATTGACACATTTTTGTTACGAATCGAACGAAATGGGTATTTGCGAACAAGTGGAACGTTTTGTGAATAAAAGGAAATGTTTTGGAAATAAAGGAAAGGAAAATCACATTGTGGAAATACATGTCGACTAGGAGGATGTTTGCCCTAAGTCATGACGGAAAGAAATTACATGTGACACCATATACTCTATACAAGAAACTTGATGTGGACTGCAATACTTGAGTTGGCTATATATACAGGTAGTGTGGATACCTTGGGTGTCTAGTGTGAGCACCCACAACATTGCGCAATGGGGGTTTGACTGGGCCCTCCCGGTGTGCCGGGGAATCACTAGGAACTTTATGTTTAGAGGTTGACGAGCCCCGAATGACGGAACTAGCCGAAAACTCAATACTATTTGGTGATTGCCCTTATTTCTATAAGATGCGAAAGTAAAGTGAACCTTGGAAGATAAACGGGAATTGGAATACGTTTTTATAACGGAGAATGAGTCTTTTACTTGTGTAGCTTCGACACTTGACACAATTCCCTCTTGGCCTTATCTAGGCAATCTTTTGGTAGACGTTGGGGACTTTTACTTCTCTTTCTCGAGTCTTGGTTAGATACTAGTTTTACTGCTTTTACCTTACATTGAGTCGTCAGTAAAATATTTGAAAAAAAGTAACTGTTTTAAATGTGAGATCCATTGCATTAGTCACAATACATTCCTTGCATGATCACACACCGGCACCCCAATATTATAGACGGTAGGAAATGGATTATCTCTACCAGGCGGTCGTGCCTGACCCTCTACTTTTGTAGGATTTGTCCATTGTATTTGGAGCCGCTGGATCCTTCGCAAGACTTGAGGCTGGACTGGACTGTAGTGATAGGTTGTTCTTCTTTGTTGTACTTTACTTCTTTTCTTTTTTGTTGGCCACCATGTATAGGATTAATTTATAAAATCCTATTTTGGTCTTTTCTTTTAGTTTGGGCACCATTGTACAGGGTTATGTTATAAAACCCCCTTTGCCCCTTTTTTGGTATCAGAGTAGCCAGGCAATTTGTAATAATTATGTGGATGGTTAGTGTAGTGCTTGTGGTAGTTGTTCTATCCTTTTATTTGGATACTCTTACCTATTTAACACTTTCCATTGTTTATTTCAAAAAAAAAATATATCTCAAATTTTGGGAGTGTTACAGGTTCGACTGTATTTTATAAAAAGAATATTTTTATTATTGATTTTTGGGAATTCCAAAAGAATATCAGGTGACCCGGTATGAACCGATTCTCGAGATATTCTTCTGATCTAAATCAGTCAGCTACTGCAAGATTTCACTGATCGATACGAATAAAGGAATTGAATTTTTGATTTAAAGTGTTTTTATTTTATAAGAGAAAAGTGGTTCTTATTTTTGGAAATTCCAAAAGAATGTCAAATGACCCGATATGACCCGATTCATAAAACATTCTTTCGATCCGAATTGGTCAGCTACTGCAAATTTTCACTGAACAAAAGAATCAAGAAATTTTAATTTTTGGAATAAGATTTTCTTTATGTTACAAGGAGGAAGTTGATTTTCTTGGATTTTGGGAAATCTCAAAAGATGTCGAATGACCCGGTGTGAACCGATTCACAAGACGCTCTTTTTAATCCAAATCGGTTAGCTACTACAAATTTTCGCTAAACGACACAAATCGAGGGACTTCTTTCTTTTATAATTTTAGGAGTGTTTTTTCTTTTCTTTGTATAATTAAAAGAATGAAATGTTAAGAGTGAGAAAGAGAAAAGGATATAAATACGTATGTATAAATATTTATAGGCATGTATAACGAGATATAATATTATATATACGTCGTGTTGGAATATTTCCGAAACGGACGACTTATACACAATATACCGACAATGTCGGATTTAGGAATAAAAAAAATAGAAATGAACAAAATGAACTTTTGTTTTCCCTTGCAAATTTCAAGAAATGAAAGATTGGCTTTTAACGGCGCGACGCGATCGTAAACCAAAAGTTCATAAGTCGATTTTTGCAAGTTCAATTTCTGATTTATTCAAGGAAATAAATTTTCCAAGATCTCTGATTATTTGACCGAACAGCCGGTAGGCATAGCCATACGCGAGGCCGAGATATCATCTAACGAGATCTTTGAAAACTATTTCTTTGAATAAAGAAGAAAGGTGGCAAAGGAGCCAACAACGTGTTTGTATATTTTTAGGGCGAAAACGTATTTACATCGCAGTGGCCAAAACAAGAAGAAAAGAAAAAATAAAAGAAGAGAAGATACCAAAAATGTTTTCTTTATATCATTAACTTGTATATTTACAATTTACGAGAGTCCGAATTTCTAACGGTAAATTCCGTAAACTATAATAAAGTATAGTATCCGGACCGAAGTCGATACTAATACTAGACTATAGAATGGAACATCTATACTGAGAAATAAGACTTAAATGAAAAAAAGAAAGAAAAGGCATTCGTAGAAATTTCGGTAGAGGTTCGGCTGTGTTTGATTGATTTCAGGATTTTCAGGTAGAGATTTGGTAGTTTTTTGGAGGATTGGCTTTGGTAATTGGACTTTGAAGTGGCTGGAATTTGGATTGGGAAGGATGTTTGTCTCAAGAACAAGAGTTCTTCTTGAGGGAAGTGGGGTGGTAGGGCTTAGAAGTGGTGGTAGGAAATTTTGGAGTGATTTTGGTAAGAATTTTGGACTTGGAGATAGTTTCTGCCCAGGTAGTATTTGCAGTAGAGAGAGTACATTGAACTCAAATGACCAAGGGTCCTCTCCCAAGAGGGGGAGAGATTTTTTTTTATAGAAATGGGCATGTCGCATCTATAGATGCGACATGATGAGTCAGAATTTTTTTATGTCAAGTGCGTTGGGAAAGGTGATTTGATGTTTTGAAAATGTCGTTTGGGTGGGAAATATATCTCCAAATCTGCCGAAAATAAAAAATGTAATAAAATTAAAATGAAAAAGAATTTCTAAAGTCTTCTCGGGTCTAGAAATTGATTCAGACATTTGATATGCACTTGCTCGGCTCTATGCTTGGCTCTGTCTCCGAAAATTTGAAGTAGATATTTGAGATGCTTGAGTCGAATCATGAATTTAGAAAATATCACGGGATTATTCTAGACACTTTTCGGAAATTCTTTGGAAATCAACTTTTCTGCTCTGATCGGAAGAGGATGCTGCGGGGCTACGCCTTGAACTGTTCTTTATCCGTCGACTGTAACTAGCAGTAAATATCTGTCTCTTCAAATGATGCTCATGAAAATTATGTTTGTCCAATTCTGACGTCGGCTCATCGTCGCAGTGAAAAATAAACAGAACGGTGTTTGTGCTTGATTGAATTCCGGATTTTGACCGAATGAATTCAATTTTTACACAGACTTCTCGGTAACGGAATTGCCGTCGTTTTTCCATTCCTAAACATGATTTCGGATGCCCGTGTGAAATTCTGTTGATTCCGGAGCATGAAGCATGCAAAGAGGAGTTTTGTCGGCAATTCAGTTACTGTTCGTCTTGCTCCGCAGGTCGGATTGAAATTTTGACTTCGGGTAAATATTCCTTAACATTTTACCGATATTTGCTGACTGATGCTTTGTCACTGTCTGGCGCTGTTTGTGAGAAGTCCTGACATCCCGAAATCGCGTCTGGATTTGTTCGGAGGCTGGTTTGACCATTTTGTTGACTTCTGAGGTTGGGTCAAAATTGGGTATCAATAGCTGCCCCTCTTTCGATATTTTTGCACAGCAAATATAGGCAAAGAAAATGATGCGCAAATTTTGATCCACATTCTCATATCCTTTTTTATTTTTCTATGCTCCTTCGGATGATTTCGCATTCATTGGCTGGATCGGAAAAATTTTCTGAGGCGTAGAAAACACTATTTGGACACTGTAAATTTGTTTTTCGGACCGAGAGAACGCATACAAAAGTTAAACGACTTTTCAGAAAATGCCAAACGGCGCTGCCTTGATACTTGCATGGCACACTGCTCAACACTGACCACTTTTTGTCTTTTTCCTCTATGTCGCATCTATAGATGCGACATTGTGAGTTTTTAAGGAGGAGTCGCGGCTGGCCTCCTCACTTATTTTATAACCTCTGAAAGTTCTCTTGGAGCTCTGCCACTTCTCTGCTCGACTTCAGAAATCCTTGGCGAAGCTTTGTCGGTTGATCGATCTTGCTGTGCCGGTTTTTTTCATCGACGATTCTAAGTAAGTCCATCGTTCTTTTCTTTCTACACTTTATCAGTTCATATTCCTGTGCTAGAAATACACAAGAATAGAAAATATACATGTCTAGATCTTGTTCCCAACGTACACATAACATTCGAGCCCTAGCCGTTATGCTGTCCGTTCGGAAAAATTTAGCAAGCATTTTGTTGTGGTTTTGGATTTTTATGATGAAAAATTTATTCTTAGCTTAAAAAGATGTTTTCGCTAATTTGTTCTTGACGATAACCATAGGTAGGTGTTATCGGAATTTTTCCTGCGAATTTTCTAGATCCGAGTGATAAGTGCATTATCGTTTTTTTTTGGAATTTATGGAAAATTTGAAACCGGAAATTTAAACAAAACACTTTGAATTTAAAATGAAAATCTAAAAAGTGACTGAGTTTATGAAAATCTGAGTAGTTGAAGTACTTTGAAGCTTTAAAACGAAAACCCGAGTGTGGTAGGATAAATCTGGATTAGCCACATGGCACGTGGATTCGGATTTACTGTGGTGTAATCAAGCCAGTTAAGTAGGATTATGTACTTCATTGAGTTACTCGTGTGGCACTGCGGTAATATGGCAGCACGGTAGTATGACAACGCGGTATTATGGCAGTGCGGTAGTATGGCAGCGCAGTATACGTGGCAGCACGGTGTGCATCTTGGATTCCTTAAGGTCTTGCCAACTGTAGGTCCATAGAGTGTCTGGGTGCTAGGATAAGGTTTGACCAGCAATGGTTAAACATCCTAGTGACACATTATCTCTATTAAGGGACATACAGAGGTGGATCCTGAAGGGATGAGCCAATCCCCAAGATACCGCAAAGCGTGCTGTGCAGTAGATCACGTCCTCACCTCTCTCCCGGGAAATTTCTCAGTATAGGATTCCAACGGGATTCACCCTACCAAGCTTTCCCAAGTATGATGGGAAGGTGGACCCCATTGCGCATCTGAAGGATTTCCAGCAGGCCCTCATCCTCTATGAGGGTGATGACCTTTAATATTGCAGGATGTTTGCTTTCAGCTTGGGGCGGACAACATTGACATGATATCATAAACTCCCGTCCCAGTCCATTTCTTCATGGGAGCAATTAGCTGAGATCTTTGTTGCACGCTTTATGTAACGCCCCATCCCGTGAGAACCAATTTAATGATCCAGCGGACCCGACAACGTTACTAAAAACAGAAAGGACAAAACAGAAAATAGAAAAAACAGATATACAGAATAGATAATCTATATGAAGATGCATAACTGAAATAAATAAAAACTGCAGAAATATCCAAAGTACTGGCTGACAAATAATAAACACAAAACTCAGCAAACACGCTGACCAAGTCTCCAACACAAAAACAGAAGTAACCATCTAGGTAACAGAACAGACTCTGCTACTACTATAGTGCAACTGAAAATAACCAAACAGAACAACGAAAACAGACTGCGCAGCTACAAAGACTCCTCCAGCTAAACTTCAAGGTAGTGGACCAGACTGCTCAGCTAATCAGAATCTGCACTTCGACCAATGCCCATACATATACAAAGTGCAGGAATGTGTTAGCTTACTAGAAGTACTGCTTTAAATAAAAATAAACTGAAACAGATGCAGATATTAGAAAACTGAAACAGAACAACGAAATATACTAAACAGGCTGAATATAGCAAAACAGAAGATCTAACACAGAAACGCAACAAGGAACAACAGAAAAGTAATCTAAGTACAGAGGGTCGTTACATGAGTCCTAGGCGTCACACACACCTTGCTATAGATTTTATTTACCACAGAAATTATGTTTCACTTGTCTACAAAGTGTAATACGAAGTATACGGCACACGGGCCCTTCGACCACACTCCAGAAGTACAATACAAGGTGTACGGCACACGGGTCCCTTTACTATACCTCTCTTGCAAGGGTACCACTTGCGAACGGCATTTGTATGCCCAGAAAAACACACGTCCACCGGCCAATGAGGCTAAAGGACCACAGAAATCCTATTTAACCTTTTAGGTGTTAGAATATCAAATTTTCCTCCAGAATTAACAGATTTGCAGAAATATCAGATTATCAGAATTTTCCCAAAGTACAGAAAGTGGCTCGTACAATCCTTGCAAGATTCTAGGTGTTCAATGTACAGAAGAACAGACAGAACAGATACCAGATTTACTAAACAACAGGCACATCAGATGTGAAATTAAATATAACAGGAAAACTACTCAAAAATCCACAGAAAACTCCACAGATAAAGAAACAAGAAAAGTCCACAGAACTTAAAATAAACTAGCACACTCACAGATAGATCTTAGACCGGTTTCTTTGACGAGGATGGATTCGACCACCTCGAATTCTCTTCTTGAAGATGTTAGGAACACTTCTTATGAAGAAATTTCCTTTAAACTCTTAGATCCAAACCTTGAATTCTTGCTAATACTCCAAGTACTCCCTCTAATCTCTCTCAAGAGTACTCTATAGCCTCCCTTTGTGTTTAACCTTAACCTAATGATCTAAAGTCTCATTATATACTAACCTAATCAGGTTTTAGGTCCATTTACCACAATGCACTTCATTTATAATTGTAATTACCCTTACAAGCCACCCCATTATTTAAAAATACACTTATATAAGTCTTAGATATTAAATATCATACTTAACTCAAAACAAATCCCAAAACAAACACTAACTCCACAATTTATTTTTTTGAATCTCTTAAAAATATTTTCAGATATATTTTTAATAAATAAAAATATAATTTTATTCCGGGACGGGTGTTACAATTCTCCCCTACTTAAAAAGATTTCGTTCTCGAAATCGAGGTCACTCACATGCATAAGCACACACATCCTCGCATCCATATTTCGTAAGTTATTTTAACAATCTAATCACGGTATTGTAAATAACCATACAAAATAATTTCTCAGATATCTGGTGCGTCTTCATTTGTAGCCGGTTGCTGAACCAACGAGAAAACCCTTCCGTACCGGTTCTCATCCTTTGTCGCGGCTTTCAATGCTGTTGATGCTTCTTCTTTTGGACACTATGGCCATATGTGGCCGAACTCCCCACACCCAAAGCACCTCACTTTCCTCGTCTCAGACACTTCCTTTGTACAATCTTTTACCAAGTGCTCGGTTGAGCCACATCTGAAACAATGCTTCCCAACTGAAGAACTTTGGACACTTCCCTGACTGAAACCACTTTGTTTGTTGGCAGCACCTGACTCACTCGACCTTTGACTCCCTGGAGTTTTTCTAGCTTGTGATCTCATCTCAACAGCCCTTGAATCACTATTTCCTCCTCTTCCCGAAAAACTGCTTCTACTTCTTTTCACATCCTCCCTGTATACCCTCATATCATCAATGTCTTTCTCCATTTTCCTTATTGTCTCTACCAGATCCGCATAAGAAGTCTCCCTGTACCTAGTCAGCTTAGTAGCAATGGGTGGTATCAAACCATGCTTGAAGCACCTGCACCTCTTCTCATTTGTGTTCACCAGATCGGTCGCATAGCGAGACAAAAAGGCAAACCTGACCTCATACTCTGTCACTGTCTGACTACCCTGCTTGAATGTAACAAACTCCTCCTCCCTCTCCAGCTGGTAGCTCTCTGGATAGTACTGTGCATGAAACTCTTGGACAAACATGTCCCAAGTGATGACTCCTCTGACCTCTGGTACCACTCCTGGAAGTGGTGCTGTCCTCAATCGACTGAAGTTCTCCCACCAAATCAAAGCTTCCCTTGCTAGACTGAAAGATGCCAACCTCACTTTCTGCTCATCTGTCACTTCCAAGATTTTGAAGACTCTCTGAATCCCCTTCAACCATAACTCCGCCACACTAGGATCAGTAGTACCCTCAAACTCTGTCGGATGCAATCTTTTAAAATTTTCATAAAGTGAAACTGGTCCTCCCAACTCTGCTGCTTGATAATTTGCAAAAATGGTCAGAGCTGCAACCAAACGATCCATGTCCCCTTCTGCTCTTTGTGCCCCCGGAACCTGTGTCTGATTTACTTCCCCAGCACTGGACTGTCCCTCTGAATGATGTTCCATAAATTTTTTCCCTAAACTTTAATCACTTACAATGTGAGACCTGCACCATAAAAAAATGAGGATTAAAAAAAATAATTGTTGGTGCGATTTAAATGTGCCAAAATTGAAATTTATTAATAAAAATTAATTAGAGCCGATAAATTTTTTATATAAGGATGATCAAAACAATTTTTTGGGGCGATTAAAATTTAATCGAGCGAGATTGGAAACCAAAAATAAATTTTAGGGGATTTATTAAATCAAATCAAATTAAGGGAGCTTTTGTAATTAAATTGATTAAAGTGAAATAATAAATTAAAAAGAATAATGTAATTAAATATTAAAAAAAACACAAAATCAAATTTTTGTGGGGAAGCCACCTGCCTCCCCCTTTGTGCATGTATGTGTTGTGTTGGGGGGAGGGGGTAAAACGTGTAAGACTTAAAAAGAGTATAAGATATTAATATAGTAGGATATGATATAATAGATACATTTAGGTACAGGAGGATTTTTGTAGAATCGGGGAAAAAAAAAGGGAGGTTCCACTGACCGAACAAGAGAGGAGAGGGGGGAGGTGCCGGCGGCCGGCAGAGGAGGAGAGAGAGAGAGAGAGGCGCCGCCGGAGGGAGGGAGAGAGGGCGAACGGGAGAGAGGGGTGTCGACGGGAGAAGAGGAGAGGGGAGCAGGAGAGGAAACTCAACAAAATTTGGTCTAAGGTAAATGTTTATCCAAATCTTTTTTATTCTAATAATTGCTAGATGTATATTATGAGTTAAAATCGATGATTAAATTAAAATCTGTAAAAATTTCGGAGAGATTTTGAACAAATTAAGGTAGGAATTGTCCATTTTTTTTAGATTGGTTTTGTTTACAGGGGCAGGGGAGGGAAGCTTGAGCGGGTGAGGAGGAGGGGGAGTCAGGCGCATGGGAAAAAAGGGGGAGGGGGTGTTCGGCAGGGGAAATTGGGGAGGGGAAAGGGACAAAGTATAAAGGTAAGTTAGTTTATTAATTAGGGAGTCAAGGGGGGTTTAAGTTATATATTGTTTAGAAATATTTTAGGTTTAAAATAAATCATAAAAATAATTATAATTTTGGAGGTTTAAGTTAATTTTAAAATAAGAGAGTTGTATTTATTTTTTTTAAAAAAATGAGGAGATTAATTATTTTATATATAATATTAAATTAGCACGCAAATATTTAATAAAATTCCAGGGAGGGGAAAAATTAATAAAATGTAGTAAATTAATTTAAAAGGCTAAAATAAGCATTTAAAAGATATTTAATTTCGTTAATTTTCATACTATAATATTGTTCTTATATTTTTATTATTGGGTGATTGTTAGGTGATGAGCCGTTGTCGTCTTCGGCGTCGCGTGAGGAGCAGTAGATTCTTTAGGGGGATCTTCAGCTTAGCAGATCTTTCGGGTCAAGTGAGTACTCTGTGAATTTCATAATTTAAAGCCCTTTTTAATATATAGATATATATGTTCAAATGTGTGTTTTAAAAAGTATTTTGCGAAAGGTGATAAATCTACGGATCACAGTTTTTGGGAGAAATATTTGGGTGAGTAAATTTGAGAAATAAAGTGGTGGATTTTCAAATGGTGTAAAGTGTTTTGAGAGATTAAATAAAAGAATGGGTTTTTCATAAAACTGAAAAAGAGGAATTTGGTGAACTTAAATAGCCTTGCTGATCAATATGCACAGGTAGTGCAATACATATGGTGATATTATATTATATATATATATTTGCACCTGGAGACGGTGCAAGTCCTTACCACTGGGGCTGGAGTAGTGTCCCCTAGATCATTTCTTGTGCCTATCCATGAATGTACCCAGGGTATCAGATTTGACTTTAACGGGTGGTCACCGGACTTAATGACCCTTGGCTATTATGGCTCACATGTGTGGTGTGTGTTCA